>CAIGRP010054590.1:0-11033 GCA_903798385.1 Fraxinus cuspidata
AAAACAGAAAACGGCTTAAAAATGATAAAGAGAACATGCCCTTAATCTTTGGTCGTTTTCTCCCAGTTCACAAGTCAAAATTTTCAAAACGCGTTTTGAGTGTTTTCAAAACAATTTTTCAAAATATCAAAAAGAACATATTTTCAACAATCTCAAAATAGACACTCAAAAAACAAAACTCAAAATGAATTCGAAACTCAAAAAACAAAACTGAAAAACAAAGAGAACAGCTCCTAAGTAATATAGAAGTATAATATCCACTAGAAGATGTTAAAGCTTAGGTTATTTCTTCTTTGATTTAATATTCAGTTAGCTTTGTTAATAATCCATATTAATTAGGGACTGTTTTTTGTTTACCTATTCCTTGGCCATTTACCACGTTATATGATATGTACGACGTGGGCTGCAGATTTTTCTCTTCTCAATTGTCTTGTAAGGCTATTTAAATGTCAATTTCCTTGTTAAATAATACTAAGCATTCTCTAATTCTTGCTTTCAATACAGAATTAGAGTTCCTCATATTTGGTATCAGAGTCGTTTCAAAGGCCTGATTGAGAAGTAGCAATCTTCTAAGAGCATAGCAACAAGGATATGGCGACTGAAAGCAATTTTGTGCAAGTAGCGATTCCAAAGTTTGATGGACACTATGATCATTGGTATATGCTTATGGAAAATTTTCTACAATCGAAAGAATATTGGAGTTTGATAGAACATGGGATTCCTACGGTAGAAGGAGCTGAACTCACTGAAGGACAGAAGAAGAAAATTGAAGATGCAAAACTAAAAGATCTAAAAACTAAGAATTATCTCTTCCAAGCAATTTATCAATCGATCCTGGAAACTATTTTGAACAAAGACACAGCAAAGAACATCTAGGATTCCTTGAAGCACAAGTACCAAGGACAGCGAGAGGGTGCAATGTGCACAACTACAAGCTCTTCGAAAGGACTTTGAAGTTCTTCATACGAAGGTGGGGGAATCTGTAAATGACAGATTTACCTATAGGAGGGAAGAAAGTTGGAGTAAAATGGGTCTACAAGACTAAGCTCAATGAGAATGGAGAAGTGGATAAGTACAAGGCCCGATTGGTAGCAAAGGGGTATACTCAAGAACATGGGGTGGATTATATTGAAGTTTTTGCACCTGTAGCTCTGCTAGACACAATTCGATTAGTGATTTCTCTTGCAGTTTTGAAAGAGTGGACAATCTATCAATTAGATGTGAAATCTGCACTCCTGCATGGTGAGTTAAGTGAAGAAATATTTGTTGAACAACCTCCTGGGTATGAACAGAAAGGCAGTGAGCATAAGGTATACAAGTTAAAAAAGTCTTTGTATGGACTTAAACAAACTCCACGAGCTTGGTACAGTCGTATAGAGTCCTATTTTGAGAAACAAGGATTCAAAAAATGTCCTTATGAACATACCTTATTCGTCAAAATTAAAGAAGGTGGTAAGGTCTTGATTGTATGTCTCTATGTAGATGATCTTATATTCACTGGTAACAATGAGATTATGTTTGCTGAGTTTAAAAAATCCATGATGCTTGAGTTTGATATGATCGATCTTGGAAAAATGAGATACTTTCTTGGCATTGAGGTGATACAAAGATTAGATGGCATTTTTATCCGTCAAAAGAAATATGTACAAGAAGTATTAGAGAGGTTCAACATATTCAAGTGCAATCCAGCCCACAGTCCTATGGTCCCTGGGTTCAAACTTAAGAAAGATGAAGTTGGAGTTATAGTTAACACAACTTTCTATAGGCAGATTGTGGGAAGTCTTTTGTACTTAACAGCTACTCGGCTTGATGTTATGTTTGTAGTAAGTCTCATTAGCAGATTCATGGATTGCCCTACTGAACTTCACTTGGGAGCAGCAAAGAGTATACTTAGGTACTTAAAAGGCACCATTGATTTTGGTGTGTTCTACAAGAAGGGAGGAAACAAGGAATTAGTTGCCTACTTGTTTGTGTTGAGCTCAGGAGCAGTGTCTTGGTCTTCGAAAAAGCAACCTATAGTCACCTTGTCCACTACTGAGGCTAAGTTCGTTGCTGCAACTTCATTTGCTTGTCAAGCAATCTGGCTACGAAGGGTATTGGAAAGCCTCGGTCTTGTTCAACATGATTCTACTCTAGTCTACTGTGATATAGTTCAACAATTAAGCTTTCCAAGAATCCAGTTTTGCATGGTTGCAGCAAACACGTTGATGTTCGATTTCATTTTCTTTGTGAACTCACAAGAGATGGAATTGTGAAGATGGTACAATGCCATAAACAAGAGCAAGTTGCAGACATAATGACTAAACCTTTGAAGCTTGATGTATTCTTCAAAATGCGTGAGTTGATGAGTGTTGTTCGGTTACAGGAATAAACTGATTTCAGCAATCAATTTAAGGGAGGATGTTAAAGCTTCTTTGATTTAATATTCAGTTAGCTTTGTTAATAATCCCTATTAATTAGGGGCTGTTTTTTGTTTACCTATTCCTTGGCCATTTACCAAGTTATATGATATGTAAGACGCGGGCTGCAGATTTTTCTCTTTTCAGTTGTCTTGTAAAGCTATTTAAATGCCAATTTCCTTGTTAAATAAAATTAAGCATTCTCCAATTCTTGCTTTCAATACAGAATTAGAGTTCCTGATAGAAGATGCATGGAAAGTACTAGTTGACATGGCTGGAAGATTTGTACCCTCCAGAAGCTGCTATTTCATTGAACAAATTTGGTGATCAGTTGCCTGAAGTGTTTCCTGCCTAAATGGTTTCTATAAGATTCAATAGTATTTGTAGATTTATTACCTTTCACATTTCTCGTGGTTCAAATTTCCAAATTGTTCTTGTGCTTCTACCCCATTCTCCTTCTTTGCCACATTATCCCAAACTGATCTACATAAAGCCTGTGGCATGGGTTTCCATTCCAAGGTTGACATTTTTTGCCCTTTCCGCTCCTAAAAGAGGTTGTTGGCCATTTTCGTTGAGAAATTCTTAGCCAGAAAATCTACTTCCTAAATCCCTCAACCCCACAAAATCTTCAAGAACTCTCATGGAAATCCTGACCTAGTCTGAGAGGTTTCATTTACAGCAATGAAAATTCCCTTTCCGAAGCTATAAAAAGCTCGAAGAAATGAGAACATAATTCTGTTTACTCAAATAAAGAGTCTGATATTGAGGTTGCATTGGATTCATTGAATGGATGCCAAAGTCTGATCCAAATTTGTTTCCCTTTTTGCTTTTGTATATAAATTAGTCTCCTTCTCAAGGAAAAAAGTGACTAAAACCCAAATAACAAGGAAAATTCAATCTACATGGTGAAAAAGCAAATTTAAATAAATCAGTACTCGTTACTAGCAGCATTTCAATTTTCACATTGAACAGCTCCTGTGCTGTGTCTCTGTTTTTAAGTTACAAATTTCTCACAAATTTTCAGCAATACCAAAAGATACATGTCTTAGTTACCTTATCTGGTGTACAGTTTTTCCAGAGCCTGTATCCATCAATATATGAGCTGCAACCTGAAATTTTACCAATTATTGAAATTTCCAATAAAACTTGCAAACAATACCACACCTATTAAAAAACCTAAAAGGAAAGAGTGGCATCAAATACCATTAAAATAAAAATTGAATCTTCATCATAAGGATTCTCCAGAATGTTACCGATGAGCATGTTTTGTATAGCATGACCAGAAAGTCTCTAGTAATGGATGTAATTAAGTATTTTGTCTTCACCAAGTTACATTCCATGAAAACTTGCGTCTAGCAACTTATGAACATAATGCTAGGAATGGTGGTACAAAATGAAGAATGAAACGGAAATGTAAATAATCGTTACAGTCGTAGTCTAATCAGATTCTGTCCATTTCCTAGAATTGTGCTAATAAGAAAAACTTGTGCATAACTAAAAACATGTGTAACCATGAAAATATCTTTGACAGAAATATTTTCCATTCGATTTGTCTGGAATCAAAGCATAACAGAATACGAAATTTAATCCTCTCTCACGCTCACTCTGTCAATTTGCATTATGTTTTAGCATTTTCTTTGTATAAGATAGAAGGATACTTGCTGAGGAAAAAAAAAATTATAATAGAGAATTTCAACGTATTTGAAATACCTTTACATTAATGTCATCTTTTTCAAAACTGCAATTGAGGAAAAAAAAAAAAAAACGATATCTCATATAAAGAAAAACAAAGATACCTCTCCACCATTAGTGCCCCCCTCATAGCATGGTTTCAGACCAACTGCACGTTCAAGATATGGACTCCAGTGTCCAGTGAGTAAATCCCGTCTAATCATCTCAACACCACCTTGATAGAACTAATAAGAAGGACCAAACATTCATTAATCCAAAGTGATAATATATATTCTCAAAAAAAAAAGAGAGAGAGAGAGAGGGAGAGAGAGAGAAACAATAAAACAAGACGCAAAGAGAATAATATATTTAACAAGAAGTCGGATATATCAAAGGGAAAAGAGCAATCATCCACGAGAAGAAAGAGCAGCAATGAAATCTCACCTCAAGCATGTTTCTCAGAAATGGTTCTTCATTGAAGTAGTCCCTACGCACAAAGACAAATGGTACCTTGTATGCCAAGGCCTCACTGACTGTTCCATATCCAATTTTTCCTGATATATTAGAAGGCTGCTATAATTACTAAAAAATATGTATTTTATCAAAAAAAAAAAAATAATAATAATAATACATGGATGCTATGAAAACGACTTGATGTCAAAAAAAATACATTTCAGCTATGCAGAAAGATTTATTAACTAACCAAGCATGCAATCAGATGCAGCAATCAGATCAGGGGTATACGAATTTTTCGCTAGCTTTACAAAATTTGGAGGAAGGTTCTGACTTTCAGAAGAACCACAAACCTAAATCCAGGAAGAAAACAACATTTAACCCTTGATGATAGAACATCTCAGTATATACTACCAAGCACCCAACAGTAAAGCATAAGATACCAGGCAAAGCCAACCAGGAGGCAGGTAATCTTCCTTTAATGTCCAGCCGGACGGCTGCAAATAGTGACCGTCTTATAATGTATTCAAAATGAACGATAAACATGAACCAGCCAGTGCAACAAACTCCTAAAAATCATCCAATAAAATCTTCACAAAGTGGCTGTGCATTTACCTGTCCACCAAAGTTGAGAATAACAACCTTCACATCCTCTCCAATTCCAAGTTCTTTCCTTACCTGGACATGATAAAGAAAATAAATAATTTACATTTTACACAATAAGTACATATACCAACAATGCCATTAATAAAATCTTATACAATTTTATACCTCCTCACGGGACTTGTGCAATCTCCTCACTACCAGAGGCACATCAATTGAATCCCGGAATGCAGGCACTGTTGTGTTTACCAACCATCTTTAGATTTCACAATGCAAAATTAAGAGCAGAATAACAAAAAGATCATTGGTAATGAGACTTGTTGCCATACTTGGGCAGTATCCAGGGAGGCGGATAAGAAATTCACAATGGGAGTAATCCTCTGCAATCTGCATCAACAATAAAATGAATTCATAATGAATAAAATGAGCACCTAAAGCCAAAATATTTTATGAACAGAAGAGCAAGTAAGGTAGAAAAAATTTAAAATGATTGCCAACAAAGTGAATAAATGCAGAAAGGTGGTGTAACTCAAGAGAAATCGGAAACAATCATAATCCAACCAAGAAAATATCGAAGTATTTAGGAACCTTCCTATTATGAGAAGATGAAGTGCTAAAAGAGAGGTTGATTTGACTACTGCAGAAAGTTGTTCCACTTATTAGATTTTTTCCCCCTTCATGGAAAGACAGAAAGCTGCTTCAATAATCTCAGGACCCTGATTTTCCTTCTGAAGGAGCCAGATTAAGCTACAATATGTTTCTCTTTTCTTTTCTATTATAATTTATAGTTAGAGAAAGTTAGGTAGAATTTTGTAAGGTAATGGAAAGGATGGTGGACAGTTTTAAACACTTTTGCAAGTATTAGATTTCAATGGTAACAGCCCCCCTCCTACCCCTACCCCTACCCCTACCCAGCTACCCCTCCAACCCCGGGATCACCAGCACCAATTCAATAGTGGCATTTAGTTTTCAATAAATACTAGAAGCCACCTTTTACTCATTGTTGTTATTACTTTATCTCACATTTTTAAATAATAGTGTACAACTAGCATCTCCTCCACTTTCTTCCACCCAGTTTGTATTACTTTGTTAATAGACCCTTGTTAAATAGGTTCTCCCTTACTCAGAATAAGCCCGAACAATATTTCCCCTTGAGGGAGCTATATGGAGTGTTAGAGCTAATCTCCTTTGTTGATGATCTTTTGGAGGCGTGGATATAGTGATAGCCTCTGCATAGAACAAATCATTAAACTGGAAGCAAAGCCAGCTTATTAGTTTAAAAGGTGACAATAACAGGAATTTATTCTTCTGTTCACTAAAACAAATAGACTTTAATCAGGTTCAGATACCTAAAACGTGGTTGACTAAATTCTACTGAGCTATGCACCTCTTTCTTTCCATGTTTACTAACGGACAAATCCGGCATATAAGTTTTATGGTGTTGGCATCAACATTTAACATCAAAGAGTAGTCTTCCCTCCGTTCCCTTCGCACTTACCAAACGTCTGTTCGTAGTTTCAGGAGAAAAAAAATGCAAATATCAAAAGCAAAATCTTACAAACATCAGAATTCCTACATACACGTGATAAAGCAGATATAATATAAAATGAGAACCATGAAGCGGGGAAATATCAGGGGTAAAGTTAAAGGATGATCCAGACAGTCCAGAAAAGACTTGCTTCAAGAAAATATCAACAGTTTGCAATAGTATTTCATGCTTGGAAGTTTGTTTTATAAATCAAAACTTGTAGGTTTCAACTCGTCAGATAGTTCAACTAATGCATCTTGATTTATAATTATATGAAAGCTACCTTAAAGTAATAAATTGAGGCAGATCAATAATAGCAAAAGAACACAAATATTTACAATAATAGACAGCTTTGCTATAGTCACCTGCCGCACTATTGAATGCATATGATATTCAGCTACCATTACATATTCTGCGTAGATGGTGTCCCAACTGCCAACGGAAATAAACATTTTCTACTACTCAGAAACTCTTGTATGGAAAACCAGACAAATGTGTTGATAGAGACAAATTCATATAGAAAATAATTCAGGCTTCAACCATTTCCATTCTTACAATCTTTCATTTTCATTAAACCATATTTTGGGAAATGAAAAAAGGGAGAGGAGATCACCTGAAATTGGCGACACAAACAGAGCGAATTCCAGCATCAGCTGCTGCTCGACAAGCAACTGGAACAACATCTGAGGCCTGAATGTATAAAAATGAAAAACAAAAAAACCAATGAAGAAGGTCATTTTGAAAAACAAAATCATGTCATTGTCACGGCATCTGGAAGCATAAACACTGATAATTCTTTTCTTAGGTTGGGATCTCAAGAACGCAATGAGGAAAAAAATATATTTAATTGTTAAAATATCTTTTTTATTAAATTTTGTTTTATTTTCATTCTATAACTAAACAAAAGGTGCATTATCAATGAAGCTATGATTTTGTTTATTAAGTTTCTCGATTACATGCTGACTGAATAACCATATTCTAAAACATGTAAAAGAAAAGCTACATTTGTTCATTTTTACCTTTTTGATCATATATCTCCTATTCTCCACAAACAATTTATAAACAACTAAATGTCTACAATTTAATTATCATATTATGGCCTGGTGCTATAAATGAGGGCCAAACAACAACTTCAACTTTGAAGTTTGTGAAATAATAAAAACGATATTTTTTACCACTAAATCCGCTTTGATGGATTTCAGCCACTCCACTTCCTTCGCTAAAATAGAATCACGCAGAACTACAGCTGTCTCAGAATACTAAATCAACCAGTAAAAATGTAAGTTATATGAAGAGCAGGCATTTTATTTCGTGATATTTATTTAAAGCATTGCTTAGTTGTTTGATTATCAGTCAGTGAGACCTTCTCCAGTGAAGCAAGGCGATCAACTGTCAATGCATCTGCTTGAATTGCACCACAGTCTAAGAGCACCTAGAATTGCAGAAAAAATGTATTTAAACTGAATGACATGGCAAAAAATGAACATATCTTGAGTAGAAATCTTTTGTCAAGATTCATTTTCCAAAAATAGAGAAACCTCGCGGATGAAAAGACGAGGAGACTGTATTTCAGTTGTGAAAACGTAGTCTGGTGCACCAGTGACCACGTGAACATCATGTCCTGCAAGAATGAGATGTCGAGCAACCTACGTGCACGCAGGAAATTCAAATTGATTACCAAATGGAATGTGCAAGGTAGTGAGCATACATTCACCATGTTCGCAGTTTCTTACTTTAAGAAAAAGATAGATTGCTTAGATAAAGAAAATACAACCATTTGACAAACTACTGATATACTGCATTCGTCTTAGAAGCAGGCCAATGAGGACTAAATAAATTTGTAAGATTAATAAAATCAATGATGATTTGACAAATTTCTAAACTAATACACCCCTTTAGAAGCCGGCTAATGGCAATGAAACCATATAAGAAAAATTAATAAATATACAGCCACATTATATACTTACCATGATAATGAAAGGAATAAAGTACAGCTGAAATCATTTTAATATAATCTATCAAAATTCTATATTTTAAGTAGCACCATATGAAAATTGAGATCTTGAACACAGAAAGGAAGTTTGTAGTGTGATTCTTTTGCAATTTCAGAAACACATTTAAGTTTTGAATGTATTGAAGATCATGAAATATATGATCATCAATCTAATTTTCATTACTTTTTGTTAAAAATGAATGAAAGAGTACCCAAAACCATTTTTGGGTTCACGGCCAGGTATAATTTTATTTCTTAAACCTAAAACTATATAAAACATTTTCAAGGAACCTCTATGCAACAGCAGCCGAAGGGCAACTCAATCGAATTTTGTTTTAGAATAAAGACAGTCTAACATTCTACCAAATGATCCAGAAATGATTTGGCAAAGATTACTAAAAAGAACAATGAAAACGGCCAAGTAGTTTATATCCAACCAAAGCATTGGTACAGGAGCCGAAACTGAATACACAATGAACGGCTCCAGTAAATTCAGCATCAATGCTTTCGTTCACTTTTTTCTTTAATTGTAAAAGCTTTTGCCGCTCGTCCGCCACATTAAAACTTAGCTCCATGGGATGGGTGTAAAGTTTTCTATCCATTTCCAACCCGTTTCTCCCCATTAACTTCCACCATTTTTTCCCTCTTTTTTTTTTTGCATCGCAATCAAATATACATTATGATTAAAATTACAAAAAGGATTTGATCATTTAATAATGCAAAACAAAAATCATCATCTAAATACTTAAAAGTAGTATCTAAGGCAAACTATACCTATTTATAAGCAATTAAATGGACATTATCAATTATACTCAAAATGAGCTTCTCTTAAGTTTTACATACATGTTCTAGCCAAAACACGATCGCGCACGCACTGAATCAGATCAAAATCATACATTTACATCAAAATCATAAAATGGGCTTCTCCAAGGCCTATAAAACAAGCACCTTCGATCCCACAGTCACACACTGAATTAAACCAGGGTACATTGAATAATGATCTTGAATAAAAACCGAAGTTAAAATCATAAAAAAATTAGGACAATATATCAAATGGGTTATCTATATGAATAATGCAGAATCAGAGACAGAGAATTAGAGAGAGAGAGAGAGAGTTTGATGAACCTCAACGACACGGGTGGCATGGCCAAAACCATGGCCAGTCACATAATAAGCGAAGACAAGAGGATGCTTTGTTGACTCCTCGGAACCCATAATCTTTGGGCTTCAACGAATTTGGAATGAGGAGGAACAAATCATTGGTTTCCCTATTGTCTTCTTTTTTAATTGACTATCAAAATAATAAATTTATTATTTTTGTTACCTCCCGCAAGCGTAGAACCATAATTATATACAGTTACGCATGTTACAATAATTTATTTATTTTGGAAATTACACCTTGGGCTGTTTTTTTGAGTTTGTATTACATAAACAAGATTTTAAGTTTCTTTTTTCACAATTCAAATTGTAATTAGTTATTTAACATTTATTAAATAAAGATTCACTTTCTCTCTCTATTATACTCTATCTAATATATCACTTCACTCAACCCTAATTCACCACAAATTACTCTCTATATATTCTCTCTCCACTATCTACTCTTTTGGAACACCAATGCCAAAGACACCGTCTTCATTAGCCGATGACCACCGTATGCAACCGCATGCAAGATCGCTACATAACGCAGCAACCACCGTATAAAGAGATCGCATGATCATTGAGTGGAACAGTAACAACGATTGTGCTGCATGCAAATCACCCCATACTACCGCACACAACTGTGCATGGGCGTTGTAAATCATATTTGTGAGATTAGCGCGAATCAAAAACTGGCTGTCATAGTGAAAATGGTGGTTTGTTACTTCTTGTGGTTTGTTGATAAGACGCATTTTAATTTCATGTTGCAAGCTTTCTATAAATTGTGATCAAATTTTACTTTCGTCCCGAAACGACCGAGTGTAGGCGNAGCTTTCAAGCAATCAATGATCAAGTTGTTTCCAATGCATTTTAATTTCATGTTGTAAGCTTTCTACAAATTGTGATCAAATTTTACTTTCGTCCCGAAACGACCGAGTGTAGGCGGAAAGTAGTCTAGCGGAGCAGACTACTGCCGCACGGTATCCCTTTCTGTGTCAAGAAGAAAGGCACCCCGTGAAAGTTATATTTTATAAGTTTTTGAGTCTTGACCATATAAATGTTCCAATATTTGATGAGCATTGTATGCAATAAGCAAACTATGAATAATACTCGGTAAAGGTTATAACATTTATAAGGTCGAGACTCGAAAATCTATAAGAAGCATAAATTTAGTGTTTACTACAATATTAACCAATAACAAATAGAGTTAAATTTTTTTTTTTTAAGTATTTTTGTCCAATTTTAATAT
>CAIGRP010054593.1:0-21524 GCA_903798385.1 Fraxinus cuspidata
ACCTGGATTTATGTAATTTTCCCTTCTAAAAGACTCACCTAAACATCGTCTAAGCTCGAAGCTTGAGTAAAACGTTTCGCTTTGCGCCTAAACATTTTTTTTTTCTCAATTCCTAAACAACTAAATTTCTTCTTTCCTTCTTTCGTCTTCCCTTGACGTATTTTATTAGTTTTTTCCCCTTTTTTTAAGATTCTTTTTTACTTTAGCTTATTAATTTTTTTTATTTTTTTTAAAAAAACTTTTCATTTGATTTAAGTTTCAAGTTTTATAAAGATTTTATCTGTACAAAAGTTAAAAATGATTTTATCTAAATAGTTAAATAAGATTTAAGTTATGGTGCTATTTACGTTATGTAATTATAATATCAAAATTCTTTATTTTGTTACAAACTCTAAAAGCATGTATAAAATTCATATAAATCTGTTAAGTAATAATTTTCTAGTTAAAAAATAAATTTATGAAAAAATATATTAATTTTTGCATTTTGAAAACGTGAAAATTGTATAATTGACTAATGATAGAAATTATTAAGTAAATATAATATTTTATAATTTTAGATATTTGATATGTATTATTTTAATTATTAAATGATTAAAAATAAGAAAACATTTTTATAGACTCGTAAAACTTACTTTGCAGGTACGTCTCACGTAGAGCACTCGCTAAAGGAAAATTCTATTTGGACGTAATATTTTATCTAATTAGTGCCATAATGGACAAGTGGCGACGTCTAGCATAGCCCCTTCCTAAATCCCAGCACCCTCCCAACAAAATTCTCGAAACGACGCCGTCTCATGAGGACGCAGAGAGGCAAAATTGTAAATTCATCAAAACAGGACAAAGGGCAGCAAAACCAAATCCCTAAGAAAACACTCACCTCGCTCTATTTTTCAGTCTCTCTCCTACACTCCGCGGTGTAGATCCGAGGAGTTCTGGAATATTTCACGGAAAGCGAACCCTTAGCACTCAATCCGTAAACTCTCTTTTTCGAATCCTTATCAGCATTTTATTGTTTACAGGTAAATCAATTCGCCAGCCTCTGATCTATATGTCTCTCTCTATATATATGCATGTATATATGTGTGCGCTTAAGTGGACAGATTTTGTTAACTATTTGGTAATTGATATGTGATGAAACAGATCTTGTTTATTGAGTTTTGCTCTAGAACTTGGGCGGATTTGGTTCTTGGCTTTATTTGTGTTGAAGATCTGTATGTTCTTACTGTTAATTTAATTTTAAAAATTATACCTTTTTTTTCTATATTTAATGAATATAAAGATTTAAGCTTTTCTTTGTTCTTTGATTTGTGTGTGTGTGTGTATATTTTTTGGATTTTCTTTTTGTTTTTTTCACGTCCTGGTTGTTTAGTGTTCTCGTAGCAGAAGTGGTTCTGATTAATGTGCGAGTAAAATAAAATTAATTAAATATATCATTATTATTATTTTGTGTACTCTGAATGATCGAATTTACATGGATGATTGAATATACGGCAAGTTGGATTCTCACTTTATCTTCGAATCAGACCAGCTGTTATGCACAGAAGTTCTCGTCTACATGTCATCCAGTAAATTGGAATATTTATTGTGTCATGTTTGTACACTACTTGGCTTTTCGTTTATATGTCGTATGGTTCAGTAGAAAATTATGGAAGTTTTTGAATACATGGTACTTGTGCACTTCTTTATCTGTATTCTATTAAAACCATTTGTAATACTTGATTGATTGCTATGGTCAGCTATGTATTCGTTTTTTTTTTAAACACCATTTAGTGACTTTTGTTTCCACATCAGATGAATTTAGGGAAAGTTCAGCATTTTGCTGTATAAATTTGCTAGTGATGTGGTACAATCAAGGTCAAACCCCATTAAATGCTTTGTTGTTTTTCTATGTTCAGTGATGACATTTTTAGTGCTTAGTAATAAATACATTCCGTTTGTTGATACATCTTTTGTTCCTCTTTTAATTTTTCATACTTTTAGGATTTTGGTTTCCATTATATGATCTGTCAATTCTGTCCTTGTCAAGCTGTTAATGTATGGTTGATAGCCCGTGCTCAGGTGTATTTTTATTCTCTTTTTGCAGTCATGGCTGGAACGGCACCTGAAAGTTCTCAATTTGATGCTCGTCAATATGATTCCAGAATGAACGAGTTGTAAGTTTCCTGTTATAAGTCTTATCATCAGGTTACTGAATTTAGGCTTGAAAAGCATGTTTCATCCTTATTTTCTTTAATTTAAGCTTGTGATCCATGATGTCAGATTTTATTTATGACATTTCCCATTATGATGATGATGTAGGACTCTTATTTGATTTACAATGATTGCAGGCTTGGAGCTGATGGTGAGGAATTCTTTGCAAGTTATGATGAAGTGTGTGATAGTTTTGATGCAATGGGATTGCAAGAAAATCTTCTGAGGGGCATCTATGCTTATGGTAAATGAAGTGCTATATCTGTTCTAACTGTTTGTTCACTCGCTTTCTCCAAAAATAAAGATAAACCCATTCTTGATTGCAAGTAGTCATTTCTTGACTTCGTATCATTTCTATGCCGAATTTGTTTTTCTTTAGTATGATCATGGTTTAAAAAGGCAGTAGTGAGGCGCGCCTTGAGGCTCGCCTCACTGTGAGGCGCATGTAGTATGCCTCGAGGCGGTATTTTTTAGACTAAAAATGTGAGGCTCACGCCTCTAAATCTGGGTGGAGCATGAAGCGTGCGCCTCATTTAAAATTTGATTTTTTCAATTTTATGAAAATAAAATCAGAAAGGGCCCTTCTTAAAAAAGAAACGGGCTGGGCCCAAACAAAACAATAAAATACCTAGAAAACTAAACGGTAGCGAAGAGGAAGATGATGGGGAAATTAGATATGATGATGATTCCATTAACGATGCTAGTAATAGTGATGATACTGCAAACTATTAGGTTTTTTTATTAGTTTAAGTTGCTTCTTTTTTCCATTGCAAATGGAGTGATTTCTTTTTTTGCTAAACATCTTCTTTCTTTAGGTGTACTATATCTCAATATGCTAATGGCTATATATCATATTTACTATGCTCCAACTTTGGTTTTTTTATATTTTTGTATTATTTATAGTTCTTTTACTTGGATATTTTTTTTGTGAGGCTTACGCCTCAATCCTCCTCGAGGCTTACGCCTCGCCCCATAAAGAAAAAACGTCTCAGTACTTAGTTTCGCCTTTTTAAACCTTGAGTATGATAAATATTGTCCTTCAATTTTTTAACTTTCATTATGAAGCTCAGTTTGAAACTGTCAAAGTGCCATCTTTGTTAATTGTCACCATTCGGCTTGTATAGTCTTTTGCTGTATGAACGTAATTATAATCTGTGCTATATCTGGATGATGCTTTTCATTAGTCCTATATTGTTCAGCAGTATAAGATTCTTAATAGTTCTATATTTTCTTCTGGTTGTTCTCAATGTTTAAAACGTGTGAGTGGGTAATGAGGTGTTTGACCTTCATTAGGCGAGGCGTTTGGATTCATATGCCTCACAGTAAACCCAAAAAATGTAAAAAAATTATTAATATACAAAATAAGCTCATAATTCATCATAAACAATGTTCAAAATTCATAATAGAACAATTTAAAGCGTACAAACAAATAAAACAAATATCTATGAAGAAAATATTCTTTTAGTTTGTGGGGCATTAGGACTATTTCCAAAGTGGGTATATGAGAGACACAATTTTTCACTTATGTTAGGGGCACATCCCAAAATGGGTCAATAAGAATATCATGTTTTGCGGGTCACAAGCCTTGAGGCTGTGCTGTGAGGCATGTGCAAGGCGTATGCCTCCAAAAACTGTCTCGCAGTCAGCACCTCGAGGCATTTTTTGCACGCCTCAATATGAGGTGGGGGCCTTAAGGCGGGTTTCAATTGGGTTTTTTCAAACTGGTGTTCTGTCTGGAAATTGATATGGCTGAGCTTTTTTTTTTCCTTTATTCTTTCAAGGTTTTGAGAAGCCCTCTGCTATTCAACAGAGGGGGATTGTTCCCTTTTGCAAGGGACTTGATGTAATTCAACAGGCACAGTCTGGTACAGGGAAAACTGCAACATTCTGCTCTGGTATTCTCCAGCAGCTGGACTATGGAATTATTGAATGCCAGGCTTTGGTTCTTGCACCAACTCGTGAGCTGGCACAACAAATTGAGAAGGTCATGCGAGCACTAGGTGACTATCTTGGTGTCAAGGTTCATGCTTGTGTCGGAGGTACCAGTGTTCGTGAAGACCAGCGTATTCTTTCCAGTGGAGTTCATGTTGTGGTTGGAACCCCCGGTCGTGTCTTTGACATGTTGCGGAGGCAGTCACTTCGCCCTGACTACATTAAGATATTTGTGTTGGATGAAGCAGATGAAATGCTTTCAAGAGGTTTTAAGGATCAGGTCTGCTTTTTAGAATTTTGCATTTGTTTTGCTTTTTGGTTCCTTGACTTAGTTGTAACTGAGCTTTTTACTGTTTGTTTGCGGATTAGCTATAATAGCCTCTGCTTACTTTTATTTATAAAAAAAAATTATTTTTCTATTGTTTACCATTCAGACGATGAAATTTTTGTTCGCATTGTTGTTCCTCTGGGTATTGTTATTTGTCAGTAATTATCTATATCATTTTCTGAAATGCAATTGACTATTTCCATTTTTTTTTATCATTGGTTTGACTTTTATTTTAAGATCTGTTCCAGTTGGTTGATGCTAGTTTCTTTGGTCTTAGTTCTCTGAATGATGTTACCAGCACTGTTAGCCTGAATTGTGATTTCATCCTTGTTCAGTTGTTAACAAAAATTTTGTTTCAAACATGGCAATTTGTTCTTTTTAGATATATGATATCTTCCAGCTTTTGCCGCCTAAGATTCAAGTTGGTGTATTCTCTGCAACAATGCCACCAGAGGCTCTTGAAATCACAAGGAAGTTTATGAATAAGCCTGTCCGTATTCTTGTCAAACGTGATGAGCTAACTCTTGAGGGTATCAAGCAATTCCATGTTAATGTTGAAAAAGAAGAATGGAAGCTTGAAACTCTATGTGATCTTTATGAGACTTTGGCCATCACCCAGAGTGTCATCTTTGTTAACACCAGGCGTAAGGTTGACTGGCTCACTGACAAAATGCGCAGCCGTGATCATACTGTATCTGCCACTCATGGAGACATGGACCAGAATACAAGAGATATCATCATGAGGGAATTCCGATCTGGTTCTTCACGTGTGCTCATTACTACTGACCTCTTGGCCCGTGGTATAGATGTTCAACAAGTCTCGCTTGTGATCAACTATGATCTGCCGACTCAGCCTGAGAACTACCTTCACCGTATTGGACGTAGTGGACGATTCGGGAGGAAGGGTGTTGCTATCAATTTTGTTACCAAAGATGATGACCGGATGCTTTTTGACATACAGAAATTCTATAATGTGGTAATTGAGGAGCTGCCAGCCAATGTTGCCGATCTCCTGTAATGCAGTTTCGATCCTGGAAAGTTAAAAATGTTTCTTGTTTTTATTTCTTAGGTTAGTTAAATGTGTAATTGGGAGATACAAGTCCTCTGATTTGCAGAGGGGACTTTCCATTTCCCAATTTTGTTCCGTTTTCAATTTGCTGTTGCAAAATTTTGTTGTTTTGTAATGTAATTGTCCAAATTAACTGCAGATTTGGATGTTTTTAGACTTCATTAAGGTCTTTAAAATTGGATTTTGAATTTTGTATGCATATACTATGTTTAATGAGTTATGCTTGTTGATTGTATATTATCTAGTTCTTTTGTGCATTTTGATGTTAAGGTTGTAGTTTCCTCTGATGCTTGATTCCATGTTTCGACTGTGTGTGATGATTAGATGATGTATTTCGGACATTGACCCCTTCTCAAAGCTCTAGATGCTGTAACATTTGCGGTACGGTCGGCGATCTACCTATAGGAGAGGACCAATCTACAGCACGACCTAGTTCGAGCTGACTTTTGGAGTTTGGAATAAGCTTTTATTTGTGGAGCTGACCTAGTTCGAGCCTACTTTAGGAGTCTGGAATGGACTTTTATTTGTTGAGCTGACTTGTATGTGACCTGTCTGTTTGACATGAGTTTTGCTTATTGCAGAAGAGCAAGAAGTTACCTCAATTTTTGTTTTTGCTTGGAAACAAAATTTTCAAAAATCTTCCTATTTTGAAAATGCTTTCAAAGGAAGTGACATTTGACCAGTTTCCTTTAAAAACTCTCTAATTAGTCAAAATACTTTCATAAAATTAGCCAAATGGATTCAAAAGCAACTTTTAAATTTCGAAAGTTCTTTTTGATGTTTCAAAAATCATGTCAAATGGGTCATTTAAATTGTTATGTAAACTCATTCTTGGGCACAATTGTTGTTAAGTCGAGCTGCCTTTGGTGGCTAGGATGGTTTGAGATAGATTTACACACCCAAACATTTTGACATCTTTATTCTACATGTCTAGGGTGTAGATAGTTCAGTTTGATCGACTTTTTACTATTTCTAAATAAAATAGCTTGAAAAAATTTCCTTCCAAATTCATTTTCAAAATCAAACTAACTTAGTCTATGTTTGCCCCATTTTTTAAAAATTTTTCAAAACTTGTTTTTACTTACACATTATCCTATAAAATAATATTACACGTAAATCGAAAAATTTCTTTAATTTTTAATCATATATTCTAATAAAATCACTATTTCAAAATCCACTTTCTTCCAAATTTCCATTAAAATGAAATCCAAACAAGGGTTTATTATTTGGTAGAAATCAAATTTCAAAATTTAATTTAAGTTAAAGTCAAAATTAATTATAACCACATATTTTATGGAACTAAGCTAAAGTCAAAATTAATTATAACCACATATTTTATGGAATCCGTAATTTTTCAACCGCACATTTTATTAACTTTTATCAAGATTTATTAAAAATCTTATTTAAATATTCGCCAAACAGGAGCTAAATTATTTGATTTCAAACCTGATTTAATTGACATAAATATAACGTTTTCCAAATAAATGAAAACTTAAATATATATTAAATTATAATCTCGGTACAAAGCCTAAAGTGGGACCTTCTAAATTAACTGCACAACATTTAGTGAGACTAGAGAAACACGAAACAAAACTTAAAGGACTAGAATTGTAATTTCAACAAACAAAAAGGCGAACTTTGGGAGAGACGTTGATTGTCGTCGAAATTAGACAGTGATTTCTAACCCCCAATATCTATGTGCAAAGATCCCACATAAAAATCGTTTCAGAGAGAGAGAGGGGCGAGAGAGATGTGGGAATCAATCTGCTTGACGATTGCCGCTACGGCCGGTAACAACATAGGCAAAGTCCTGCAGAAAAAAGGCACCGTCATTCTCCCCCCTCTTTCTTTCAAGCTCAAGGTATGTACACATTTTCTTTTTCTAATATATGTATGTATTTGTGTATTTGGATTTCTTGGTTTTTGTTTCACATGAATCTTGGATTATACATTCCTGTTTTTAGTTGATCTTTATTGTTGCGACCCCTTTAAGAATCAGTTTTTGTTTTCAATTCCTCTTGCATTTCAGTGCTTCGTTTATTGTTTTAGAGTATTGGATGACCTAATTTAGATTTATTAAGCTAAAATATCTGTTGTGTAAAGCTCGTGTTTCTATGAATGAATTGAGTTTGTAAGGACAGAATTAAAAGGCAATCACAAAGAAATGCACAACTTACTTTGAGTCTTTTTAATAAGTGGCCTTCAATGTGATATTTTATTGCAAAAGACTTGTTATTTTTTTCTGTTTTTCGTTGATGGCGGATGGGGTTTATATATTGATTAGATGGAGTTTGAAATGGCATATATTCCATTCGCAAGGTTCAAAGATTCAGCTATCTCCAGATTTAGTTTGCCCAATCATATCCGGAATGGCTAATCCTGATATAAATATGAGGCACGACAGTTCTCTTTTGTTGTAATATGAAATCTGTGTGTTGGGCATGAGTTATCAGAGTTAATATGGCTTTGATTGTTTCACTGACGTTTTTTCTCAATAAATTTTGGGCCGATGGTAGGTAACTTCTATTAATCTATCAACTACATCTACAGGAACGTTCTGCTAACTAGAAGGAGAAAATCAGTGATTTTATTATTATTCACTCATGTTTAACTCTTACAAAAGAAAAAAAAAGAAGATAAAAAGTCATTCATATTAACATTTTTGTTTAACCATATAATAGCAACATTATTTTGTACTTAAGAATGGATAAACAATGAGGATTTTGACCTGTCTCGGCATTCAACTTGATTTGACAAAGGTATTTTAATATTTTAAAAATGGCAATATAATTTTATTTAACAACTTTTAGTTGATCAATGCTATCATAATTATGACATATAAAATCCAATTAACTTTAATTACACTATTTATTGCACAGTTTCAGGAGTTGAGCAAACTAAAATGTTGGCTGTTTGTTGCTGATGTTGAACACTTATTCGTTGTTCTTCTTCCTTCTGAACTTTCTGAACATTTTTTATTCTACTAAATATTTTTTGGTGTGATGTGAAATGATCTGTTTTTGTAGGTTATAAGAGCATATGCTTTCAATAAAACATGGATTATAGGCTTTCTGATGGACATTTTTGGAGCTGTCTTGATGCTGCGAGCACTATCTCAAGCTCCCGTATATGTTTTATAAGCAATTTCTTTTATACAAGCTTAGAGCATGCTTTCTAACTGTTCAGCAATTTATGTGTTCTTAAAGGTAATAATATGAAGTTTTGCTTATGCATCCCCTGTAATGTCGATGAACAATTCTAGGTATCTGTCATTCAACCTGTTTCTGGCTGTGGACTTGCCATCCTTTCAGTATTTTCCCATTTTTATTTGAAGGAGACCATGAATACTATTGACTGGATAGGAATTTCTTTGGCTGGCATCGGCACTATAGGTAACACGAGCTCTTTGAAATGCTAAACTGAAGATGCTAGGATTTTAGCCCTTAGTTAATAGTTTTGAAATTGAAAATTGTCTTTTAAACTATCAGGCTATGATTTTAATTTAATTAAGTTCAATATTTTGTCGTATGATTATAGGAGTTTGGATAGTTTAAGATTTCTTGTTTAGATAACCATTCTCTATTGGCCCTCCTCTAGTTTCTAAATATTATGTATCTTTATATGCAACAGGTGTTGGTGCTGGAGGGGAGGAGCAAAACTCTTCTATCTCAATTTTCCATTTACCTTGGCTGGCGGTTATTGTTGCATTCTTGTTTGTAGGTATCTTATCCTATTCACCATCTGATAATAGGAACAATAATTATTTAAAATGCTGTGCATCAGTATCACAGATACAGTGTTACGAGTACATACCCCCTTGGACACTAATTCTAATGGTTTTACGTTTTAAATGTCAAATTGCATACATATTAAATTTTTGTTGCTATTCAAAAATCATCTTTTGTTATATTCCTTGATCTTATTTCATATCCTTCTTTGTGTCCTGCTATGTGGCATTTTCCTGGTAATTTTACTGTTGCTTAAGTCACTTTGATTTGACTGTTTAAATTTTCTAGTATCAAAAGTAAAGAGAGGCACGATTAATTTAGCGCAATTTGTTACATTCATTCTAATATATTGTATGCATAAGAAGCATTGACTTGTAAACTTGTTACGTACCCGCATCCAATATGTATCCAAGTTTCGATACTCTCTCATACCCTCCAAAACCTACCGGATACTTGTTTTTAATTATTTTTATATTTTTTTAATTTTCGATACGTATTTTATAATTATTTTATATTTATGTATGATTTTCGATACATATCTGATACTTCATGGTTCAAATGCACCTTTACTACAAAACATTGCTTTGAAACTTCTTGCACAACCTTCTTCTTCATCTAGTGTCAAAAGAAATTGGAGTACGTGCTCTTTTGTGCACTCTACGAAAACGAATAAAATAACTCTACAATTAGTTGAAAAATTAATTTTCATTCATAGAAATTCGCGTCTTTTATAAAGAAAATTAGATCTCTATTCAGAAGGAGAATTCAAAATTTGGAATATTGTCGGAGACTCATTTGATACTCTTGAAAGTGTTGGACTGCTTGAGGTTAATCTCTCATTAAATGAGCCAGAGTTGAAGAGTGTTATTTTTAATAATAATGAAGAAATTTATGTTGATGATGTTGAAGAAAATGAAGTTCTGACAATTAATGGTTAAGATAAAGTGCTTTAGTATTTATTTTATTTTTAATATCATGCTCATGTATTAAATTTTTTTATATTAATAAAATTATGTTGAATTTTAAAACACGTATCGGCATATCCTAATTTTTTCAAAAAAGTTGTATCGACGTATCCGAATTACGTATCCGTATCTGTGCTTCTTATTTGTATGCCAAATGTAAATGTTGCATGTAAAAAAAATAGGTTCGTTTAGTTCTCAAAGTGATGTAGGATTCATAACTGTCATATCTTCCTGTGTCTGGTTGGACTTTCCTTAACTCGGATTAATTTTCAAGATGGTCGGTCTATTAGCAATATGGCGAGTAAACAACTTGAGGGTGGGGGTGGGGGTGGGGTGTTTTATCAAGCTATGAAAATAATGAGAAGAAATAACTTTTACCACGGCCGTATTAAAAATTTTGAACATTTCCTTCCACTACTGTTTTTCCCCCCAACCCATTTGCATCTCACACCAGATAAATCTACCCCCTGGCTCCCACTATAACCACAACCTTACGTCCCTTTCTTTGCACCTGGGCCATTCTAGCCCTTTTGCCCATAATTTCTCCAACTGCAGCCCTGAACTTGTACCACCACTTTGGATCCACAACCATCTGGAGGAGAGGTGGCTGGTGACTCATTCCATAGGTGGATGATGGACGTGGTAACAGTTGGTAATGACTGATGGGGACCTTATTTTAATTTGATTCTTTCATTCTTCTCCCCCTTGTGGTCTTTCATCTTATTCCGAGAGAGAGTTGTTGTTGGGGGGGGGGGGGGGGGGGGGGGGGGGGAGGAGAAGGGTCGACGTTACTTTACGTTAAGTTACATTACTTATGTATTATTAATTTCTATACATTGTTATATATTTTTGTATTGTGACATTTTTAATAGGAGAATGATTGGACCCGACCAAAAGTTTATTTGACGTATGGGGTCCAAACAANATAAGTTTAATTACATTGTACTACCATCGTCCACAATTGGATGCTTCTATTTCCTTTTTGTAATTATGTGATACAAGAATTCTTGGCCATCATTTTGTGGGCGACAATGGGGATTTGCATGAAGTACCAACCTTTATAACTTTCACCTAAACGCTATGTCATTTCAAATGAGAGCATTTAACTGGAGGGATTATCCATTTTCTAGGTCATCTTAACGATTAATGTGGCACTTAGGTAGTTCTGAGGTACCTTAAATCTAAATGTTAAGGTGCCCAGGATTTTATTTAGTCGTGTCACTTTTTGTTGCAATTATTATTTTCACCGTGTTTCTAATGATTGGCCTCTGGGCATTTGAATCTAGTCAGATGCTTTTACCTTTTCTTCTCACTTAAAAGAAAAGGAAAAAACAATAATGCTGTTACTTTTTGATTCTGTAATAGTGACCCACTTTATGATGCTCTGTTGATTACAGGTACTGCTTAATGGATGGCTTCGTATCTACAGACGCCGACGAAGAGAGCAGGACTTGGTAAATCTTATGTTCCTTGTAAAGTATATTGTTGATTGGACTGACATGTTTTTGCATTTTTCCCATTCAGGTTCAATATGAAGTTGTTGAGGAAATAATATATGGCTTGGAATCTGGCATTTTGTTTGGGTACATTTTTGTCCTGAATTTTAGTAACAAGAAGCTTTTTATGCTTTCGTTGTTTTCTTCTCTCAGTTTCACCTTGTGGTTTGTTAATTTTGGTCATATCAAGATGTCATTGGTTGGATTGAATTTACCATAGAATTATAGGGCAAAGACATTGAAGTTGCCCCTTTCTGGGTGTTGTGTTTTGCCTTGATGGCAATTTTCCCCACTTTTGAAAATGAGATTCATTTCCCCAATCTTCCCTCAAACTTTAACCAAGATACAAATATCCTAATTGCTCACATAAACAAGATCCCAACCATCTTTTCTTTTCTCTCACTTCAAACATAGATCTAGAGGACAAGGAAGAGCTGATGTGAAATTCGTGTAATTAGAGTTTCATGGTGTAAGATCTGGTTTGATTTTCTTTTTAATGTTTCAAAGTCTATTTGATTTTCAAACCCATTTAACAAGGATGGGAAGGAGGTTGGTTAAATCAAGGGTACTTTTGTCCATTCAAATGGAGGAAGTGCAATTTACTTACCTGGTTTTTGTGGATAATTTTATCTGATTATAATTATTTGTAATTAAAGATTATGAAAAGTCATTTATAACTATTATTCTTGAACTTTATGAATGATAAAACGCCTTGCACAGTGCACTCATCACTACTTGATTTTGACTCTGATTAAATCAGCTTAAATATACCAAACAAAATGGGGCTTAGAAGAATTGCATCAAATGTAAGTGACATCACACTTTGACAGTGTGGTGTAATTTGTTTGATGTTATGTAACTTTGGGGTTCAGATGTCAACACTAATACAGGGAGATTATTCAGCATTAAGGCATGACATTAGGATGGGGGTTAACATATGACTTCACAAGTGATTTTTTATTATTTTTAATATCAATTGGATCAACTTTCGATATTTTATGATTATAGGACTTGCTAAAAAGGAAAGAAAGGTTCAAGAATGCCACTGTACTTGTAGGTCGTCATGAAAAGAAAATGATCGTGTAGATGTTTAATAAACTTGTTAGTGTTGTACTTTTGGAGTGGATATCTGGCAATGATGAGATGCTGGATATCTTGACAGCTTGTATTTGTTCATCATACATGTTTTGAATTATCCAAAGTTAGGAGATCAGCAGTCACTCTCTCAAATAGGTTCTAGAACATTTGTGTTTGTAATGCTTGCTTATTCAGGGGTACAACATGCAAGTTCAGTACCTACACGAGAGACAAATGCCCAACAGCTTGAGATTTTTCACAATGTATAAACTGATGAGTATCTTCATTTCTTCAAGCTACAGCCAAGGGCCTTGGATTTTGCTCCGTACACTTCTATTCTTGAGCTGGTGACAATATGGTTATCTGTCACAGATTAGGTTTCCAAATTTTTTTATGGTAATAGAATTCTGAAAGGAAGTTACCTTAGGGTTTTGTTAAGTGCAGGCAAATTTGTTTTTATTGGAGTATCAATGCTCATGTCAGTAAGATCAATCTAAGACAGGGCTGGGTTTCAATTTCTAGTCTTGAACAGATTTTATTTTATTTTATTTTATTTTTCTGGAGGGAATGCCACACTGTAGTGCAACAGCAACACATTTATGTGGAGAACTAACCCCTCACCACGCTGAACTCTATTCCTCCAAAAAAAAAAAGTTAATAAATAAATAAATTGCAATTTCTGGTAATTTATGCAGAGTTACCCAGAGAAAAAGGGGATGGTGTGGGGGGGGAGGGGGGGGGGGTTGGTTGCAGATATCTTGATGAAACTACTTGGTATTATATTTTGTTTTTCATTAACTAGCGTTGGGATGTCTTGCAAAATGATAAACTAGAGAAAGTTGGTATGAAGCTGCTATTGGTGAACTGCAGAATTTGAGAACTGCTGCCTACATGTCTTGTTTTCCACAAATGCTAATCTTGAAGGTGCAATGGAAAGAGTTAAAAAAAGGGTTTTCGTTTCCTGAAACTAGGCTCCACTTTTCCTGTTTCATTAGTTCACAAAAAAAAAAATGAAAAATGTAGTCATTAGTCTTTTTCTTATTAAAATAAATTTCCTATGTTTCTTTTTATTCTGTTCGTGTCTTTCAGGTGAAATTTCATTTATATAGAGCATGCTCTTATTTCTTCTCTACTTTTAAGCAAATAAGCAAACATATCAGGTGTTGCCCTTAGTTCCTTCTTCCAGAGGAATGTTTTTCTTTTTTTCATTGACTACATGCATTTTTCCTGGTTTAAATGGTTTGTGTTTCTTTAGGTTTGGGATACTCTTTTCTGAGAGGAAGTTTCAACTGTAATTTCAGGGTTGCATCTGTGATATCAAAGATGGGATTTGTATTCTTGGAGCATGGGTTTTCTAAGTTACTGCTACCCATTTGTTTATTAATCAGCATATCCTGCAGTGGTTCCGGATTTATTTACCAGGTAATTTAAATGCCGGTGCTGTTTTTGTCTCTCAATCAGGCTTCAGTTCTTTCTATTCTCTGTTTATTTTGCTAAATTTGCATTCAAACAAACCATATTCAGATATCTAATTGCCTCTTTAGAAGGCACTATTCCTTTAGGCTTTTTCTCATTGCCATTTAATATTATGTAACATAGCTAACGCTTAGTATGTATTTGTGATAATAATTGCTCTCAATCTTCCAAAATAGACACGCGGACTGAAGCATGGGAGGGCAATTGTTGTGTCTACATGTGCTGCTGTTGCATCAATCGTGACAGGTGTACTTGCTGGTATGTTTGCATTGGGTGAAGGATTACCTTCAGCGCCAGTGGCTCGTCTATCCCTTCTGCTCGGATGGTATACCATATCCACTTGCCTATCTTTTTTGTTCCTCTTGAAACATGCTATTTACTCTTATCAAATATGTGGAAACTAGTTTAGATTTAGTTTGTTTATATTTATAATGTGATTTCCTCTCTCTCGTTTTTTCTCTTCTTTTCTCGTCACTCTTTCTCTTTCTCTTCCTCTTCCTTAATCCTTCTCTTTCCCGTTCTGCATCCCCCCTCCCACTCGACTTTTGAGTTCGTAATCTAAGTGGTAGGACTGTAGGAGTATTAATCTGCTATAATCAGAACTTACTTGCCAGATGGGAAATGAGTGTAGTTCTCTGGTTGAAGTCATGTCTCAAAAGCCTGCACTTAATCTTCAAACAGTGATTAGTTATGTCTCAAGTGCATCTAATCTTCAAGCACTTGCCAGATAGGAAGCAAGTGTAATTTTCTGGTTGAAGTCATGTCTCAAATGTCTGCATCTAATCTTCACACGCTGATTAGTCCTGCCTACAGTTTTTCATCTTTAGGATTTCCAAACCATGGTCAAAATACAGTAGAAACTTATTCACCTCAAGATCTTCAAATGCAGGATATTTATTCTGGTCGGTGTTGTCCTACTGGTAGCTTCAACTCGGCTGGTGCGAGCGCTCCCAAAGCCATGGCAACGTTTGTCAAGAAGTGGGACGGAGAGGAATTTTGGCATCAGGCAATCGGTCTCGACCCGCACAAGAGATACCAATCCTAGTGCTGTTATCCAAGCAAGTACATTGCATCATCTGATGTCACCTCCCTCAAAAGAGAAAGCTTGATTCGATTTAGGAAAAAATACAGATTATCCAAATCTTGAGGTTCTTTAGAATGTTGGTCCCTTAGTGCATGTTTGGTTGGAGGGTTCGACAATACGAGGTAGTATCAAGGAATAAAAAGAAACTAAAATTTTGTTAGTTGTATTGTCTAGTATTTTCTAATACAACATTGTGTATCAAACATGCCCTTACTGTATAGAGGTACGTCTACACAAAAATATCATTAGAGATGAAGCTCAGAATATCTTCGTTTAATCACATTTCCTTCCTTTTGTTTGACTCAGTAGATTCATTTTTTTGGTCTAAACTTGAATATGGTGTCAAGAAGGTGCCCTGGCATTTGGACATCATAATTCTGAATGTAATTGTATATGGCATTTCCTATTTGGAAATAGTGACATCATTAAAATAATTTGAAATAATGGCACACGTTGCGTATGCTATAGATTGAATAGTACGGAATAGAAAACGGATGATGGTAGTCGATAACACAATTTGACATGGTTTTCTTCATTAATACAGAATTGAAAATGTTATATATTGAACTATATATTTAGTAACAATCTATCCCTAAAACATGTGATTTGACTTGATGTCCCCTGGAGAAATAATTATAATGTAAATATGACTAATATTTTTAGGGTGCTTTTGGAATGTAATAATTAATAAAACTAAGCAAATAAAATAAATGAAAATTTTTAAATTCTCTTTTGGTAATAATCTACTGTTTCAAACACCCCGTTATTGCTTCGATAATTTCAAGAGTGCATCTTAAAAATTTATTATTTTTCTTATCCATAATTCTTCTATTAAATTAGAGGCGGACAAAATGATCTCATCAAATCGGATTCGAACCAAATTCAGAGTTTGATTTGGTTACAAAAATAACTAATGATTTTGGTTCTTTGAACCATGAACCAAATTTTTATTATTATTATATATATATATATCAATGAATCAAACAAAAAAAATTCAATTTTTATCATTGACTCATTTGTCTACATTAGTGAATAATTGTTATTAGAGGAAAGTGATGTTTGCTAGTTTAGACTTCTATGAATGAATTTTATAACGCAAACATATGATGATTGACAATTTGAAGAATTTGCCGAATGTTTGATGTTTATTTATTTTATTTAGACATATATTACTAACTTATAGATATAGTGATAAATTTTAATTTGTATTTATCACTTGAAAATTTAAGTAATGAAACCGAACCGAACCGGACCAAATCAAATTGGAATTGAACGGTTTGATTCCGATTTGGTTTCATATCTTAAGAAAAATTTTAAAAAATAAACAATAATAATAATAACCATTAGCGCTCCATTAACAAAAAATTCATTGGTTCATAATTTGGTTCGATTATCTTAAAACCAAATGAAATCATATCCACTCCCGTACTAAATATGGTTAGGTAACGTTAAGACAAACTAAATTTTCAATCAAATCAAACAGTTTCTAAAGGGCATGTTTGGGCAATGTGTCCCCTTCAACAAGCGCATCCACCGTGGGCTGGGATTTAGAGTACACTGACTTTAAGTTGGCCCCCTAAGGTTTTTAGGGGTTGCATTATCCATTGTGTAGGGAATTAAAGAGCAAATTACAGAATTTTCTAGCGGGCAAAAGTTCCTATACAAGAAATTCCACATGAAAATCATTTTCTTCAAGAGAAACGACGAAGGCAACTTCATTGAGATGATGATCATGCACATATAAAATTTCGAGCAGTTCACAGATCTCTAGACCTTCAAACTGCTGAAGAACATTTAGACCGCCATAACAATTCAATATTTTCAGAAAAAATGCACAGATTATTGAATTCCGTAATAATCGACCTGATAAATCATCATTCTCGACGCTGGTCTTATCCTCGTTATGCTCAAGAATACCATACTGGAAAGATAGAGCTGCTTCAAGCAATCAATCCCTACAAATCATGAGACCATGATCCGATATAACCTTGTCAAGCTGATGCTCATTCTGAGCATTTACACTAGGACTCGCACAGATTCAGAAATACGAAAAAAATAATGCACAATGAAATCCGGTTGAACTAATCGCATTCCAACCAGTGGCGGACCCAGGATTTTGAGTCACCCCGGGTGAACGTGGACCGTCGACCGTTTTCAACAATAAAATATTAAGAGCCCCTTTTGATAACTTTTTTCTTTTATTTTTTGCAAAAAATGCATTTTTAAATAGTGATTTGATGGAAATGTGATTAAAAATAAGGAAATTTTTTGAATTTGTATGTAATATTATTTTATTGAAAAATGCGCGGTTGAAAGAAGAGAGAAAAATATATTTAAAAAAAAAAATCAAACAAGGTTTAAAATTTAAATATAACAATTATTTTGTTTAAATTCAACATATATAATTTTGTTGTAAAAATTAACAATATTTACCAATATTGTGGCTAAGTTTTGTATAATTCAAAGGTGCATTAAAACATCCAAAATGTAACATATATTATTTTCGTAAATTTAATACCAAATTTCGTGAGCAGCTCAACGGTTAAGCCTTCCAGATTTTACCTTGTGGTCAGGGGTTCGAATCCCCTCATTTGTCCTATTTAATTTTGGCAAAGAGAGTATAAATAAAAATGTTTCAAATAAAAATGTTGAACTGGGATTCGAAAAACTAAGACCTCACATGTGAAAAAACAAGTCAAGCTACATGAAGTTTTTGAAACTAAATGAACTTAACAAATATATAATTCAAAAGTTTATTCATTGTCCAAAAAATAAAAACGGTTCCGACGGATCCAACACGCGCGGCCGCCGGGGCTCGCCGGGTGCTGGGTCCGCCACTGTCGGTGTATATATAAAAAGTAAAAGGATTCCGGCGGATCCAGCACGCGCGGCCGCAGGGGCTCGCCATGTGCTGGGTCCGCCACTGATTCCAACTAAAAATAGCAAGAATGAAGAACAATGGTGCACTGTTTAACCATTCAAATATAACAGAGTTGTGGGAAACCCAAAGGAAAATTCAGATGGAATTCAGACTACAAAGAATGAAAAGGGTACGCAGTAATGCATTATATGCGGCCATGAAGACACTCTTAACTCACAATCAATCAGATCTACTCACATTATGGACTAATTTGAGAGAGAGGCCTACCAGAAAACAAGAATTTCATCATGTCTCGATTTCGGTTGGGTAATCACCCAGTTGCTCCATTGTCCAGCTTTCATGAGGTGCTACATGGTCCATGTATGGAGTGTATTGCTGCAAGTTCAACAACAGAATCAGTCCCTGCATCATACAAGGTCACTCAAGCAACAAGTAGCTGCAGAAATGCATAATGTTTTTGATCATTTAGTTATTATTCTACAGCGGCATTCTACTTATATTTGATCTCACAGGAAAGAGCAAACTGAAATATGAATCTTTCGACTCATTTGACTCTAAGTCTCATCTCTTTATGCTGCAAATGTAATTATCCGATCTTCTTTTCTTTATTCATATTCAGGAAAAAAATAAAAAGTAAAAACTAATGCAAACCTAGAATACTCGAAAATTTGAGAAACTGGCTTGAATTTCCTAGTACTCTTTTCAACATGGCCTCTACGGCAAGAAAACTTTGAAGCAAGCTTCCAATGCCACAGCCCAAATCAGTGTTCAGTTTCCACCTTTACCTTTGATAGTATCTCATCAAGGGAGCATATATATGATAAGAGCCAAAACTATCATTTCAATTTACTCAAAGCTTCAAAAATAATTTAAACCTCTATCCGGAATCCAAACACCCAAGCATTAATGATTGTGTGCATCAAATTACTCATTACCGGCTTATTTGAGCTAACTTTGGGGACCTGGGCACTCGAGGAAAAAAATTGAAAGTGAAGCCTTGAAGATTGATACCTCCATTTTTGTTAAAAGCTCTTTGGCAGTTGGAGCCGAAAGAACTATATGCCGAGCACCTGGCTTAATGAAACCTTCTTCAACACCTTTGTCAAATAAAACGAGCAAAGAGTCATAGTATCCATCAACATTTAGCAAGCCAACCTGTATAAGAAATAACACATTATAAGCAAGCAATTCATCTCATCTAAATCTAACATGACAATCAAAGTTGCGCCACCGCCTCACTGGTTTTTTGTGAATTCCAAGTTGTGCCCATGTTATCATTTCCAATAGCTCTTCCATAGTTCCATATCCTCCTACAATATTCACAACACGGAAATGTTGCCCTACAGGTTAATGGAGGAAAACATGAACTCTTGAATAGAATTCCAGATAATTACCAGGAAGAGCAATAAAAGCCTCTGCCTCCAAAGCCATTTCGGCTTTACGGTCATGCATGTCAGAGACAATTCTTACATCACCAACAGCTTCACCGGATATCTGTCACTAGGATTCATTTCAGTAATATCTTATTCGAGATAAACAATGCCACAGAAGAACAATCCTATGAATGGAGAACTTGAATTAAACTATCAAACATATTCTAATGTCATTTCCATTCGTCACCTCTATATGCAACGGCATTGCCATCCATTGCATAAATAACCCAAGATTTCAGATATAGAAAATGCAACTCAAAAAGCACAATCAAGAAATAGTACAATCAACATGGTACAAGTATATTTTAGAAAGAAAAGCCTCAGTAGTCACTAGCAGTCCTAGTCCCATCAGTTATCTGTAATTTCAGGATAATTTCATATTTTCAATAGTAAACAACATTCAAGGTGAACATTGTAGCTCAGACATTATTGAACAGTCGGCAAAACTTGCAAAATTTCTTATGAGGAAATACCTCAATAGGAACAAGAGCCTTCGGAATGACACTGCATATTCGAAGCAATCAACAGTGGAGTTGAATGTTATCAATCCATTGTTAACTCATGAAAATATTAACTTTAAGGTTGATATTTTACTTACCCAAGAACGTGACAACCCGCATCATGGACTCTCTGGGAAATATGCCCCATTAAACCAACACTCCCACCCCCATAAACCAAGTCCATCTTCCTGTTCACCTACAATCAATATTCAAAAAGTAAGAGTTTTTAAGCAGAAATCAAGTTATCGGCATTATCAAAAAAAGGTATGAGGTATCAAAGAAAGTATAAGTTCAAAAATATGGAAAATTTGCAAGACTAGTAGACCAATACTCAATAAAGCTCACCAAAAGAGAACACCAAGAAATCAATCTAAAAAGGCATAAAACTTGTAAAAACCCAAGCCAAACTCAAGAATCCCTTTAATGTCTCGACACTGAAATAAAAAATGCACAACAATATCCAAAATTGAAACAAAGATTAACGCTTTTATGAAGGAAAAATAACCAACCATTTCATTGCCCAATTCAACAGCAGCATCACTGAAGACTTTCTTGTAGCCTGGGTTGCTTCCACAGAAGACACAAACCCTCTTGAATTTTCTAGCGCCATCCATTGATTCTATCCAACTATTCCTCTATAATTCCTAGCAATTTGTAGATACACTTGCACAGTCGATACTTATATATGATATATTAAAAATCGTATCAAATCAAAATCATTTTTGGACTATTTTAGCCCTGCTAGAATTAATTATTTCAATAATACCTCACTTTTTGTTTTTCAATATATGTTTAACTGAAAATTAATTATTAAACATGCACGGAAATAAATAATTAAAAAATATGGAAAATTTGCAAGACTGGTAGACCAATACTCAATAAAGCTCACCAAAAGAGAACACCAAGAAATCAATCTAAAAAGGCATAAAACTTGTAAAAACCCAAGCCAAACACAAGAATCCCTTTAATGTCTGGACACTGAAATAAAAAATGCACAACAATATCCAAAATTGAAAGAAAGATTAACGCTTTTATCAAGGAAAAATAACCAACCATTTCATTGCCCAATTCAACAGCAGCATCACTGAAGACTCTCTTGTAGCCCGGGTTGCTTCCACAGAAGACACAAACCCTCTTGAATTTTCTAGCGCCATCCATTGATTCTATCCAACTATTCCTCTATAATTCCTAGCAATTTGTAGATACACTTGCACCGTCGATACTTATAAACGATATATTAAAAATCGTATCAAATCATAATCATTTTTGGACTTTTTTAGCCCTACTAGAATTAATTATTTCAATAATACCTCACTTTTTGTTTTTCAATATATATTTAACTGAAAATTAATTATTAAACATGCA
>CAIGRP010054599.1:0-10571 GCA_903798385.1 Fraxinus cuspidata
AAAATGTTGAAATTGATTAGGGTTTGGAATGAAAAATTTGTAAAATTAATATTTAATATTTAAAATAAAATACCTGATTTTTGAAAAGTAAAACCTAATATCTCAAATTTGAAATTGAATATTGAAAACTCTTACTTCGTGTAATTTCCTCTTCATAAAAACTGTTCCATTAGGCCCATTGACAGCCCAATTCCATCAGTTATATGGGCCAATTTCGATTAGATAATTAAAATTAATTCGAAAATACAAAAAAATATACTAATCATCAATCAAAATGAAAGTGTGTATAAAAAGGAGTCAAAAAAAATTCCGCCGTCTCTCAGCCACTTCTCTCCGTTCGCTTCTTCTACCTACCTCAACCCCTAAACCCAAAAAAACCCATTTGTCCGCACATCTGACACGGTTTATTTTGCCATTTCTCGAAATCCAATCAAATTTTTGAGCTCTGATTCTAGTCTTTCCCCGTAGGTAATGTTATTAATAGTTACTGTATAAGCCATTTGTTGTTATTTTTACTAACTTTTACTTTCATAACGTCCATACATTTGCACACCCATGTGGTGTATTGTTTTTTTTGTGATTTTATGATTTTGGGACGTCTGTCTTAGATTTTTTTGCGGTAAGGTTTTGGTGCTGACTTTTGTTCACGTATTTTGCTTCATAGGCTAATTGGGTTTTGAGAATATGGTTACTACTTAATGATTGGCTTTTTAGGGTTGTTTTTGAAATTTTTTATTTTCGTGATATGGGATTAATTATATGGTCTGAGTGTAAGATTGAACTTAAGGGATTGGTTCACTTTGTGTTTGGACGATATGTAGCCTGGTCTTTATTTGAAGAGCGATAGCCGTCGACTTTATGTAATTCTTTTAATGGTTAAAGTAGAAAGAAAAATAAGCTTGGACAAGATGAAAAAGCTTATTTTTTTCTCATTCTTATTAAATGATGATTATTTAACTGGGATGTGAAAACAGTGATATTTTTAGTAGGTTTGATATGCCTTTTCTTGGAATCAAACACTTGCTAACACACTCATATGTAGACTCTTGCTTTTCCAATCATTGGCTCTTAGATGGAATTTTAAAGAAGAAGATATTAGTAGGTTTAATATGTCATTTTTTGAACCATATGCACTGCTCGAGTTTATTCAGATTCCCAGCTTGCCAATTATTTGACTCATAGCTGGAATTTAAATAGACTGACAGTTACTCTTTGCAACTCTGATAGGGGATAAGATGGCGGGCAAATCGAACAGGGGGAAGAATCGCAAAGGGTCACATCAAAGTGCTGCAAATTCTTTAGAGCAGACACCGTCATCTGATGTTCCATTGAATAATAGCTCGAATGGTTCCGATGCAAATGGAACTGTCACTGCTACTGATTCAACTAACATGGACTCAGAGTTGAAGGACAAGCAAAATGCATCCAATCAGACTCAGCGTAAGCAAGGTGAGTTATATGCTATTTTTCGATCTTCTGTCTTCGAGCAACAAAATTCATTCATTTGTAACATCACTATGCCAGGATTTCCTTTAATTATAAAATGTAGCTTATTGTCGTTTTCACTTTTTAGAATAAAGATATAAAACCTGGGTACAACTATTCAATATCAAACTGATGAATCTTGAAAATTTGATGTTCTTTTTGTGCATTGTTCTGATTTAACTGTTGCATTAATTCATTTGGTGGGATGGAACTAAAGCCTTGGAATTGGAATTCTTATTAAAAACTGCCGCCAAATTTTAATTTATGTTTCAAATCTTTCTCCAGTCCCATTCGTTCCAATATGTCGGTGTCAAATATTGACTGTCATTTATTTTTTGTGATCGCTGTTATTTGTCAAATTTCACTGGCATTTGTATGCGGAGTGTCTACAATAATTGAATCCTCTCTTACTTTTCATTTATTGTTCGGGTGAAAGGGGAATGGGGGTTTCTGCCCCTAAATATAAATTCAACATGCGCGCACATAAGGAGGCACATTTCATATACATGTAAATATAACTGGTACCCTGTCTTATGGTGCAGCTGACATTCAACTTTATCCTGTTTCTGTAAAGACACAAGGAGGCGATAAGCTTGAGCTTCAAGTAAGTGGATTTACTCTTAATTTGAAACAAGAATATCACCTGATTTCTTCTCACTACCAAATCTAACTCTTTCCTTTCTAGTAGCTGTGGATTTTAATACTTAACTTACTCTTATTTCACACATTTACCACTGGAGTTATTTAATCAATCGCCTGTCAACCTCAATATGTTTATCATGGAGCTTGTTTGAAACTTCATTCTAAGGTCTAAGAAATTGATTGGTCTTTACAGTTGAGCCCTGGAGATTCTGTGATGGATGTGAGGCAATTTCTTCTTGATGCCCCTGAGACGTGTTATTTTACTTGCTATGATTTGTTACTGCACACAAAGGATGGTTCTGTTCATCATCTAGAAGATTATAATGAAGTTTCTGAAGTTGCTGATATCACTTTTGGAAACTGCTTTCTGGAGATGGTTGCTGGTATGCCTAATTCTTTCAACTTGGTTTCTTCTCTCACCAATACTTGTATAGGAATATCAGTTTGTTAATTACATCTACTGATCATTCGTGAAATACCTTTTTGATGCATGCTATAAAAGAGACATTTCTTGGAAGACAAAAGCATTTGGTTCAATTTTCAAAGTCACCTTTTTAAACATGCACAAATGCTGCAGAAGAATTTATTTTCTGTTATAAGACTAGCCGTTGAAATTATATGCTTTTGCAAAGAATGGCATATGGGTTCTTACATAAAGCTACTGCTTGCAGCGTTATATGATGATAGATCCGTCAGGGCTCATGTTCATCGCACAAGAGAGTTGCTTTCTCTTTCAACATTGCATTCTTCTCTGTCCACGATGCTTGCACTACAACATGAGACGGGGCAAAATACATCTGCAAATCTAGGAGGTTTGCGATTAGCCTATCATGTTTGTCTCATGTGGATGATGAATTCTATCCTTTTAATACGTGCACTTCTTATCTACTTGACCCGGACGCTATTATGGACTGAACTCATAACAACCTTTCTGTACATGTAGATGCTGCAAAAGCTGAAGTGCGAGAACTTGACAATTTGGGTTTTATGGAGAACATCTCTGCTTCACTTACTAATTTGTTGTCATTACCTTCCAAAGAGATCAAATGTGTGGAGAGTATTGTTTTCTCTTCGTTTAATCCTCCTCCTGGCTACAGAAGGTTTTCTTCAGTCCTAGACAACTTCACATTATATAGCACTATCTAACTTCATGAACACTATTGTTTCCCTGACACTTCGCGTTCGGTTGAGAATCACGCTGATGTATTGAATACCATTTTGTTGCACCAGGCTTTCTGGAGACTTGATCTATTTGGATGTGTTGACCCTCGAAGGAAATAAATATTGTGTAACCGGAACAACCAAGGGTTTTTATGTAAACTCAAGCTCGGGGAACATTCTAGATCCAAGGCCAAACAAAACTGCTTCTGAAGCAACAACCCTTATTGGACTTCTGCAGAAGATTAGCCCTAAGTTCAAGAAAGGTAACAATGACGTGGTTGGAGCTAATGAACTTACATGTTTTTGAAATCCAAATATATAATTTGCCTATGAAGTAATGTATCACTTACCCAATCTTTTCATGTTGAAGCTTTTCGCGAAATTTTGGAGCGGAAGGCCTCTGCACATCCTTTTGAAAATGTTCAGTCTCTGTTGCCACCTAATTCATGGCTTGGATTGTATCCTGTCCCTGGTAAGTTAAATTTTTTTTTTTTACAGTCAATTGGATGCTTGTGGGTCATAGAGAGGAGAAAAAATGAAATGTTGAAATTTTGTCCATTCCCATTTTTTTAGATGGTTTGCTTCTTTACTTCCTGGTTTTATTGAAAGATGTGCTAATGCATAGGCCTATTTTTTCCCCTTTTTTGTGGTCAAAAGAAGCCCTTAACAACAGTCCACTATTCCAGGTTTAACAATTTTCAAAGATTGCAAAGTTCCCTCTCGCATCATTGTCTATTTCCTTTGCACAAAGAAATATGAATTCCAAATGATATCCATGCTTTAGTTACCCACCCAACATTTTTTGGCATTCACACAGTACTCTTTTCCCATTGTCCTGTCTTTGTACAAAGAACGTATGTTTGTGAAAATGCTTTGATTAGTATTTTGCCCCTCACCAAGTATTCCTTGCGAATTGCCATGTCTTTGCTGAGTTTGCTTACTTTCGAACATCAATATATCACTATCCTTAGTACATTTACTTGTGTATAGCTTCTGTTACTTGGTCACTAAAAGATAAATATGTATATCAGTGCAAATTCAAATAGTGGGAAAAGCAATGGCTGCATTAAACACTCTGCTAACTGTGAAGAGAAAATTCTAGATATATAAACAGTTTTGCGCCGTAGATCTGTCTCATACAATTTACTTTCACTAGAGTTAACAATCCTCTCATGGATGATTCCGGTTTCAGATCACAAACGTGATGCGTCGAGGGCTGAAAATTCTCTGACTCTTTCTTTTGGAAGTGAGCTGATTGGCATGCAGAGAGATTGGAATGAAGAGTTGCAGTCTTGTCGTGAGTTCCCACACACAACACCTCAGGAAAGGTGCACTTCTTTATCATTTGCTCCTGCTGCTGGATCGATGCTTGTGAAATCAACTCCATCTCATTTAGTTTCACTATAGACATTGTTCAGGCTGATAGTGTGAAGATATTAACTTAGTTGTGATACTTGTCCTTTGAATTGTAGGATCTTAAGAGATAGAGCTCTCTACAAAGTGACCTCTGACTTCGTTGATGCTGCAACTAGTGGTGCCATTGGAGTGATTAGCAGATGTATTCCACCAATCAATCCAACTGATCCAGAGTGCTTTCACATGTGAGTGGTAACTGAAATATTAAAACATTTGACATGCTTTGATAGTGAATATTCTTTTGCCATTTGATGCTTGAAATCCGTTTTCTTGCGTGTGCTAGTTTCGCCACCCTACATACATCTGCTGGAGATCATCTCCAGTCTAGCGCCAGTATATTTGGATTTGTACTTTTGCATTTTACTTTATCTACACATCATTTTAATTTTCACATCAGATACTACTTTTTTTCTAGTTAGAAAGAACATTCTATGTTTTTGTTTGGTACTCCATTTATTTGGAAATATAACCTCAATAACCTTTCTTTAGGGTAAAGTGATACTTGCCATTTGCCAAAACAGATTCAAAGTGAAGGAATTTTAAAATAAAATGTGGAATTGTTCCAAGGAAATGCTGTCCCTCCCAATTTTTTTCTCATAACCATCCACATCCATTACTGAAATTGGGAAAAGGAAGCAAAAGAAGAGATAACAACACGAATAATAGATTTCAATATTACAGCAGTGACTACTTAATTTTAGTCACTTCATCTCATCACCTTGTATCATTTATCAATCTTAGAAATGACTTTTCTAGAATCTACTATTTGAATCTTTTAAACGGTCTTCAGTGGTAGCAGGTGCGTGTGTCTACAGAATTTATTTTTGATCTTTTTGCTCTTCCCATTACGTGTTGACACGCTATATTAATATCTGTTTTGTTGTTTTTTCTAGGTATGTTCACAACAATATATTCTTTAGTTTTGCTGTTGATGCGGACCTTGAGCAGTTGCCCAGAAAGCAAGTATTGGCAGATAACTCTAAGATTGAGAACACTGCTCTGTCACAGAGTTTGTGTGAAAAGTCGAACAGCAATGTGCCACAAGGTACATCTAGCATTTGTGATGGGGATGAATCTGGTGTCCCCAAGGTAGAAAATAGTAATGGCGAAGAGGCGCTGTCTCCTGACATGCCTACCGAGGCTCAGTTAGCTGAAAGTGAGCAAGCCACATATGCAAGTGCAAATAATGATTTGAAAGGCACCAAGGCATACCAGGAAGCTGATGTTCCTGGATTGTACAATCTTGCTATGGCGATTATTGATTATAGAGGTCATAGAGTAGTAGCACAGGTGCAAAGCTTAATATCCCTTACAGGTTTCTCTAAGTTTGTCACAAGTAATATTGATTGGTATAGAACAGTTTGGTAGGATTTTGAGGACGAATCTCGATTTCGTCCTATTGTCATCAGCTTCTTGCATGATTGTTTGTTTTATTATCACATTAGCTATTATTGGCTGCTTGCAATTTTGTTCCTGTTTTCTTTCTTCACCCTTAAACTGTGTATTTTTAGTCACGATCCTTCAGGTCCTGTTGGTTTATGATGATCATTTGTTTGGTTTGAATTCATTTTTCTACAAAATTTTGGTTAAGAGATGCTAAATCCTGTCTTTTGAATATTATGATGACGGATGCTGATTCCTCTATAAAATTTATTCTTGTACTTATTTGTTTCCTCTTTTCTGCTTGGCCAGAGCGTCTTGCCCGGCATCCTTCAAGGGGATAAATCAGACTCCCTTTTGTATGGTTCGGTTGACAACGGCAAGAAAATTTGCTGGAATGAAGATTTTCATTCCAAGGTACGAAATGAACAGACTTTACAAGTCAATTTTCTATAGCTTCCTCCATATATATGACTTAACTTGTAAAGTATCTATCTACAGAAGTTTGACATTGAATACTTACAGGCTTGCAGCGCTTTGAATCCTGTAACATCTTTGTGTAGCTCTGCTCCTTTAATTCTTGCCTGTTATAGTTTTTTCTGCAGTATCTGCTTATGCGCTAGTGGTCTGTTTTTTCTTAACTCAGCTAACATAGCTTGATGGAAAAAGTTCATTTTAATTGATTCCCTTAGAAATGTAGATCTTCATTTTGTTTATGGTCAGACTCTTCAACTTTAAAGAGTTTCATGCAGTTTCTATAAACAAAAATGCATTTAAATCCTCGCTTGACTTAATTTTTGCACAGTCCAGGAAATGACTGAGACATTCCATTGACTGTATCATAAAGCCTGTGAAAGTAATTGTTGCTGTCAACCACCCTAGTATTTTCTTCTGGGGTGTGATTGGGGATGGGGGACACTGGATGACCTGGTAGCATCAGAGTTTATAAGCATGTGCTCTATTTGTATAGCACTTCATTCTTGTATGCTTGGTACAGTTTCATATGAAAAAATTTAAAAGATGTTTTAGCTGTTAAAATAATTTACCTTGTACCGGATAAGTGGACTTCTTTAAAATGATGATTATGTTAAAAAATAGGTGTGCTGATGCCTGATGGAGTTAGTGGACTTTATTTCGTTTCATCTTTGTGTGCAAGGCTTTAGCGTGCTGCTTCTATGCACATGCCCGAGCATTCTGTGTACTTGAGTTTATTGGCCACAGGAGTCAATGTTTCTCATAAGCATGAAGCTGAAATCCCAAAATCATAGTCAGAAGTAATGCATATTGTTTCCCAATTCTGGCCACATCAATATTTTGCATTCTGTAACACTCTCCCTTCTTGCCTTAGACATTTGGAGATAAAACTTGGAACAGAAAATTGTCTCCTCTTTTCCTGATGTTGTAGTGCCCTTTCATGCCGATGTTGCAACATTTACTGTATTATTACAAATATCCATCAGCTCTGCCATTTATGCCAAATCTTTGATTATTTTTAGGTTGTGAAAGCTGCCAAACGTCTCCATCTGAAAGAGCACACTGTCCTTGATGGATCTGGAAATGTTTTCAAACTAGCTGCACCAGTGGAATGCAAGGGCATTGTTGGTAGTGATGACAGGTGATTGCTGTCATTAGAATGGTGGTTCTCTTGAGTAGTTAGGGAATTGTTAATTGACCACCATTGAAGAACTGGAATGGAAGTAATCCAATTCTGATGGTGGTTCTCTTGAGTTGTTAGGGCATCTACAACATTTACACCCTGTTTGGTCCGGATTAAAATCTGATTCTGATTTTAATTTAAGTCAAAGTTAAAAAATCAATATTAACCGCATATTTATGGTACCACAACTTTTCAACCACACATTTCAAAATCTTCTTTCAAAATCTACTAAAAATCTAATTTTAATCTCCACCAAACACCCTCTTAGAATTTGATCTTCTTGTGATGTCATGCACAGTAAAAGTTTGCAGTAAGTGGACCTTTAGAACTTCCATTCCTTCCTCATCTCTTATAGCTTCTTTCTTCAGACGTAGTATGCATTCTAAAGTCACTAAACGTACGAGTGTATATCAAGTATCAACAACTGCCGAAGTGACTTCATATTTTAGAACTGCTTCATTCTCTTAACGCTGTATGTCCTTTTCTTCTTGTTGCAATCTTTTCTTTTCAGGCACTATCTCTTGGACTTGATGAGAGTCACTCCTCGTGATGCTAACTATACTGGACCTGGTTCTAGATTTTGTATATTGAGACCTGAATTGATAACCACTTTTTGCCATGTAAGATATGCTTTGCACTTAATATGGCTTCTAAACTAGCCTGCGTATTCTCCGTTCTTAACATTTAGATGGACTTCGTGAAAAAGGCTGAAGCGGCCGAGAAGTCGAAGTCCACACGTGAATCAGAAAGGAATGTTCCCCTTGCCTCTGATTCTTCAAATGTGAATAATGTCGACCTTGTAAAAGCTGTGGAAAATGCTACATCAGTAGGCTCTGATACACAGGTATAATTTGGTCATGTGATAATAATTTCTATGATGTTTCAACTTGAAACTATGTTAGAGTGCTTACAGTGACTCAGAAGCAGTTTTGAGATATGGGCACGTCAAAGTGTCTAATTCCTTCTCAACAAAAAATGTGATTTTGATTTGGGTGGCTATTGGAACCAAAGTTTTCATTGGTACACATTTTAATTTCACTTGAAGTCCTCAACCTTTGCCCATTGTAGAATTTATGTTACTAATTTTTTCCTTGAATTCGTATCTCAAACTTTCCATTAATTAGCACATCTTGTCTTTAACGAAGATTGCTATCTCTGTTTACGTGATTTGAAATGAACAGAAAATATTTTGTCCCACTTGTGTATTAATTGTTTTTAAAAAATGTGATGTGCATACAAGTCTTTTTACCTCCTCCCAATGGACTTTTTGGGCGGAATAATGAGATGGTCTAGTTAATGGAAGGTCGATGATAAGAATGCGACAAAAAAACTTGAGAGAGAAGTGTTATTATGAGTAAAGATTGAGGACCTTAAGTGCAATTAAACTGTGGTGCAACAAGTTAAAATTGTGGTGTGTATATACTTAGCTTTTTTATTTTGGGTTTGGGAGGGTAGGTTGAGACAGCTGGTAAATTTCCTAGTGGCAACTTTTTTCCAATCATCAAGTCCTCAATGCCATTGCTGCCTATTATATTATTCTGATTACGAAGGCTTAGACCTGATTACATGTCACTTTGCCCCTCCTCTCCTGAAACAGAAGGACAATATGTAATAAATTTCATGATTTTATTTGATTTGACTGACTGGCAAAAAACACTGATAGATTGTTGCCTCTCATTTCCACATTTCATCATTCTCATGACATCAATTAAATCATATTCAAATTTTGGGGGATGTGTTTGTGTCTCCTGTTTTGTTATTACATGATCTCTTGTTTTACATTTTTATTTGAAGAGAAATTTTCTTTTGAACTATGTGTTTATGCACGACTGATCTGTACGATTAAGAAATAATGCAAGATTGCAAGCCCCATATTAATGGATGATAATCTACTTTGACAGCCTTCCTTTTTTTTTTTGTGCTACTATGACGTAAATAATTCAGATGTTGATAAATATGTTGGAATAAACCTGATTCTGATGTTTCTTATTGTTGAAGCTTTAGGCAATTAGTTTGTTGTAAATTTAATTTTTTTCCCTTTCTAATTGAGTTCCCTAAGTCTCAGTAGGTTCATAATAATTGATTACAGATGAGTCGAAAGTTTTCAGTTCAAACTCGACTCTGATGAGTGTACAACACAGCTGCTATTTGTCAGGAAAAGTGGAATGATGTGAATTGATTTTCATGAATACTGGACTAAGTATATTGTACACGAGGAGCTTGCCACACTTATTGGCTGCTTTCATCTGATATGTCCCCAGACAAAATGGATGATGAGTTCTTACATTAATCTTTACGCATCTATTTATTGTGCTGGAATGATGACATGGTTTATGAATTTTCTTAGTTCTAGTCTCTTCATAGGGTACAACTGCTAAATTAGACAGGACTTGTGGTATGTTCACATTACAGGAGTCCTATGATGTCCACATAAACTTATTGGACATCTTTTTTCAGGGAGGACGCAAGCTCTAACGCTCAGAAGGCTGATGAGCTTGCCTATCCATGTTCGAATATATGATTCTCGATGACATAGGCTGCCCTTTTGTTGAGCATCTCACTGCCTCCATAAAATGGAATAGATTTAATAAGCCCTTGTTTGGTTCTCATTATTTCCAAAATACAATTTTCTCTCTTATTTTCTACCACATATTCATCAAAAAAATAATATTATATGCAAATCCAAAACCTTTCCTTATTTTTTAACCACACATTCTCCAAAAAATCACTATTCCAAAGCACATTTTCCCCCCAAATCTCATTATAATGGAGTCCAAACATGGACTTAATATAGTTTCCAATTTTAACACTTATTTTAGTTAACTTAATT
>CAIGRP010054600.1:0-26525 GCA_903798385.1 Fraxinus cuspidata
AGTATTCCAGTATCCCAGATGCAGAAACAACATTGGCCTTTTTAATTCCCCCGAGCCACAAGGACATGCCATTCTGAGTACTTGACCGGGGTGACTCAGTGCCTAAAGATGAGTCCGACATTATTGTACAAGAATCAGCCCCATTTGCACAGAGTGGGATGGTTACTGCTGTTTCCTATCTGCGAACGCTTCCTGTGATACCTAAAACAAAAGAATGCAACTACAGCCAAAACCACTCCAATCACTACTCCTATAGATATTCCAATTATCAACCCCGATGACTCTTCTTTCATCACTTTCTTATTTGATCAATAAATTCTATCCAAGCATCTCATCAGTGGACTATACCTGTTAATACATTCCCATCAACACAAGCATCTTGATCAAAGGAATATTTACATGGACATGGATCGTTAATATCAAGACCATACAAGAAATTAATAGCATCTAGAAATATTTTTATCTCATTTCACGCAATATAAGTACGAAAAAAGAACTAAACACCAAGCCATGAACAAGACGAATGTTCAAAATAAATCAACTGAAGCAAAAGGCCGAAAGATTCATAATGTTTGGTCAAAAATCAAAGCAGAAGAACTGAAGAACCCAAATCCTTTACTCAAATACCCCAGAAAAAATAAACAAAAAGATTTGTTAAAAATAACAACAATCATTTTTAGCAAGAAAAACACAAGAGTAGAGTGTAATTGTGTAACGCATTGGACATTAATTATTCAGTCTTAACTTTTTCTTTATGAATGTCTGACTCACTAAAAGTCAATGAACAAAAAATTAAACTGAAAAGTTGCGATAAAGCAGAGGAGTGTGCGAAGGATGAGATTAAGAGGAAGGAATTTTGGAGTGATCTTTTGCTGGAATTTACTTTTATGAATTCTTTTTTAAGTTCGGTTTAATCGCCGTTTTTCGAGTTGATGCTGCTGTTTTTGTTTGCAAGTATGATCCGATTTTATTGACTATTGCAGGGTGAATGGCTTTTGAGTTTTGACCAACTTTTTCTTGAAAATGGCAGATTACCCTCAATATTTGATATAGAATTGAATGTTCATCGTTGCGCAACCTCCTTCCTAAACATCCACTTACAACACGATTTTAAGTGTAAGCTTTACACCAAGTAATTTTTAAGCCATATAGAATTTCCGAAATCCTTATTTTTCGTTATTTTTATCATCTTGTCTTATGTTTCACTACAAGTATAAAGTCATGTCAAATTTTCTAGCAAATATATTTATGTGATGACTTGATTGTATTTCACATCGTTCATGAAATACTTGCATCGCGGGTTTATAAGCACATGATATTTTATATTTACAAGTTAATTATGAGGGTGAGATTTACCGTAAATGGTTGTTTTTGTTACAATTAGTATTAATGAGACATCCCTTCTTGGGGACCTTTGCTGTAGATAGGCAAATCGAAGGAGAGTTATTTTCAATAGAAGACTAGTTCTTGGATATCCAACTTGTAAATATGGGTTGTTGGGGCGTTGTCAAGAAGTAATGTGGAATATAATAACTTTATCTATATTCTATACCATTTGTGAAATACTTTGTACTTTATAAGCAATTTGGACAATGAACACCCTTTACAAATCGATCTGAAAGGTAAACTCTAACATAAGTGGTTGTTACATAGCGATCCAACATTTGTTGATATAACAATCTTCAAAATCCTAAAATTTCCATTTATCATCTTATCTAACTTGCACACAAACTCAAAATCACATCACAATTAGTTTCTACAAAAGGATTGGTTGCAGGCTTGCATCAATGAATTATTCATGTTTCTAAGTCACCGTGATGCAATCAAATTGTTCACAACATGTAATAGTTCAAATAGAAAGATCTAACAAGAAATGAAGTGAAATGTCGGCATCTCAAATCCCACATTAACATTAAAGCATTTGGATCACCAAAAGAAAGAACAAAATTAGACGATTTTTCAGAGGTTTTTGCGGAAATGCCATTACTAATGAGTCATTAGTAGTAAAGTGCCTATGAGGGTTTAAAGTTGAAACTAGCAATAGGAGATTTGGATTAATATAGTGGTACTTTTGTAACTCGAATTTCTCAATCCCAAATGCAAGTCAAGTTGGAGGAGTTGAATTGAATATTGTGAGAAACGTATGTACCTAATAATTAGTTTTGTAAAGTAGAGGGGGTTATTTTTTTTATGGTATTCATATTTATAATGTTTAGATCATATTTTCTGTCCCAAGTCCAAGCTGTTCTAAATGATTTAGAATTTCACAAAATATAACGGATATAACAGTTGAATACTAAAAATTAGAGAGAGAGAGAGAGAGAGTGACCAAAATTTTGTGATATTTCACTTCACAATTTCATTCTGCTAGAAGAATTTTTCGCACTGTTTATAACACCAATGTCTTTTGATAGATTGTCTGAAAAGTCAAATAGTTAATATGCAGATAAATGAGATGCCAAGTCGATCAACTATGTCGATGAGGGTTAGGGCAAAAATAAAGAGGTTTCGTGTGTATTCATATAGGACACCTGAACATGTAGAATGTAGTTTTATGGCACTATTGGATCAGGTTAATCGTGTTATTGGTTCTAGAGAAACAATGAACAAAAATTGGTTCAATAATGATTTGAATAACATGAGATTGAATATTTCAAGAAAATGAGAATATGTTATATGTCTTCAAACTAAGTGCACACATTAACCACATCACCAAAGTTTATCAAGATATTTCAAAATATAAAAATTTCTTAACTCATGAGTTGACTATGAGATCTTGTTATAAAAATTATAAGTCCTCGTTTGAACTCTTTTTCACAAAAACATGAGTTTTGTTATAGTGATTTTTTTTTTTTTTAGAACCTATTGTTTAAAAGTAGAGTAAGATTTTTTATTTAAGTGCAAATTATTTTATTGAAAGAATATGTAGTTAAAAATGAGTTTTTAAATAATGAGATTTAAACATGAATTTAATAATATATAAAGACTTTAATGTATTATAGTAGGTCATTTTGAAAACAAAAGCTTTAATAGTTGTTCAAAAGAAATCCGTTGGAAATTACCTTTAGAAAGGTACCTTCCGCGGAAAAATGTTCTTATTAGCCCATCATTTTATTCAACGATTGCAGTCATCTTGTCTCCTTTGAAAGCTAACTCTATCTATGCCTTTCGATTTAGCCTATTCATTCTACAATGAGGGGCTTAATCCACCATTTTGGCATGGAATGGATTGTTATATGGTTAGTCTTTCAATTAAATTTTCCTTGAGCCTCCGGTCTAAAGCATTAGATTTCATGTTTTACTTCTTTCAAGAATTACCACGAAAAACTAGCCTCAATAATTCTGTGAACTCACTACATATGAATTGATCGTTAGAAGTTTCTACAATTACTATATGCAACGTGAGAATGACAACGATGTTATAAACATGTCTCTAAGTTTACATGTTCTTCTATAAGCAAGTCACCTTAATGAAAGCCTTGAAAAGTTAAAAACATATTAAAAACGCGTTGTGAACAATAACAGGAACAAAAAATATCACTCAACCAATTAAAAGCAGCCACTGAAGAGCCGCCCAATAGAATCAAACAAAAAACTTTGTATAATGTGTTTGGATTTTAGCCTACTATTCTAACTTATGAACTGAATCAACAAATACCTTTTGTCACTTTAATAGCATTAAGTTTTGGAACTTAATTATTATCGTTGAATATAATTCGTACACTGATAAATTTTAAGGAGCTTTCACTAAGGATGTCTTAAAAATTTTACACTTGTAACTTCAGTTTTGTCTTAATTTCTCGGTCATCATTAGAATTTAAATATATATCATCATAAAAAGCGAGAGGTTAACTTAATTTTTGTTATAGAAAATTATTGTAACAGTGGGTGAGAATGCAATCTCATATTGAAGTGAATCTTTATTTATCTTGCATGTTCTTTTGTATCTTTTTTTACTACGATTTTATCGTTCTTGGAAATATAAAATTAGAATTCAACAAATAGACACGTTAAGACTGTTAAGTCGTATGAGTTTAACTTAATGCATGAATTGACAACAAATTAGGAGCATATCCCAGCATTTTATTTTCTATTTAGTTTTTGTTGATGCGGAGAATCTAGATTAGCAAATTCAGTTTTGACGTGGGAGAAGATAATGTGAGCACGGAGTCGAGTGTATGAAAATCAAGCCCGAGAAAGGATTCATTGATTATCGAGGGAGGTCCAATGACACGGTCGAGAGCAAAGCGGGTGAAAGAGGCGATGAGTTTGCTTGCTCAAGTTACGGTGGACGAAATGTTGAAGTTAACAAGTCAAGGAACAAGTTTCACGTTGGGTTCGGAAAAAGAAACCAAATGGATCAACTCGGTTCAACCAGTAAACGAGGAGTGTAGATGAAAATGTGCATTACTTACGAGGGAAAAGGGGTGAAAGAGGCAATGTGATTGCTTGCTCAAGCTATGGTGGACGAAGTATAAAAGTTAACAAGTCAAGGAACAAGTTTCATGTTGGGCCCGGAATAAGAAACCAAATGGATTAACTCGATTCAAGTAGCGACACAAGGAAAAAGAGGTCAAAATTAAAGTTATGCGACCGCATAGACCAATCTGGATGTGAATTTTTCCAAATTTCGCGTAATCTTTTATTATGTTAACATTTTATTCTTGATATCTTTTGTAATCTTTTAAACTTTAGGTTTAGATGGGTTCCATATAAATATGACTTATTATTTCATTGAAAAGAACACATTATTGAGAATTATTTTGTAAGACAAATTTGCATTCAATTCATTCTTCTTCGTTGGACAATTTGTGAGATTCTCAAATATTCAATCAAAATGGTCAACATTCGTTTACGTTTTGTTGGTTATTTTGAATCGGTATTTTCGAATCAAATCCAAAACATACCAAGAATCATTCTTGTGGCGTTCAAATCAATTGGGTGAGATTCTCAAATATTCAAATCCACTTACGTTTTGTTGATTATTTAGAATCGTTATTTTCGAATCAAATCCAAAACTTTGATATTCTGGCTATCTTGGGTTCGATTTCAATCTAATCGTGGGTTTCGTAGTTCTTCGCTACGTAGGTTCACATCAGTTGGTATCAGAGTTTAGGCTTCAAAATTAAGGTTATATTTTTTTCCTCTTTTTTTTCGTTTGAGTATTTATTTCATATTTTTGGAGTTTTACGTGTTCTTATTTTTTTAGTCTTTGATCCGTAATTTTCAGGTAAAAAATTCGAAAGTTGTTTTTGTGCTTTTTTTTGTCCAAATCAACATATGTTTTCTTCGCTGGTGTCATAATTGAATTCCGAGTCAAAAAAATTCCAAAAAAAAATATTTCAAAAATTCAGAAAATTATGTGAAGTCAAATTCAAAAAATATATATTTGTCATTATTTATCTCGGAAATTGTCGGTCAATTACATTTTCTATTGTAATTCAAGAACCACTTTCTTGAATTCAAATTATATTCCAATTATCCTTAAGTTAAGTAAAAGAAAGAACTGTTTTTAAAATTTCCAAATATCTCACTCAAAACCCGATTTGAATTCTATGAGAATAATCCCCAGTTGAGTTCAAATTTGTCTTTTGAAGCACTTGAGCGAAAGCATTGGTGGAAAAGGGCAGAAATGTGAGATCAATATAGGGAAAAAGTCGAATTGAGTGATACACGAGTGCACATTTGTGAGACAGAAATAAATTTTAGAATTTAGGATGTTTGATAGGGATGGATCAACACCAGGCCGAAACAACAACCAAACCAACATGTCGGATGAGATGATGCATAGGTTTGAACGGTTATTTGAAGATGTGCGGGATATGTTGGATAGACAAGACACAGGGCTTGTCAATTTGCGTAGGGAAGTTCCAAATATACGAAGACAGGATAGGCGGGAGCCTAGGATGGAGGTGAGTGATATGATTATGGGAGTGATGAGAATGAGGAAGCATTAATCGAGGTTGAAATGGGTAGGATGAGAAATAGATAAGCTTGAACGAGAAGGTAAAAACTTGGTAGGAGATGAGGTAAATGGGAATATGTGCAACATAAAAATGTTCATTCCACCATTCAAAGGAAGAAGTGATCCGGAGACTTACTTGGAGTGGGAGCAAAATGTTTAATTGATCTTCGACTACCACAACTATTCAGAGGAGAAGAAGGTCACGAATGATCCGGAGACTTACTTGGAGTGGGAGAAAAATGTTGAATTGATCTTTGACTGCCACAACTAATCGGGGAAGAAGAAGGTGAAGATAGCGGTCCTTGAATTCACCGACTATGCAATCATTTGGTGGGATCAAATGGTGACAACGAGGAGGAGAAATAGAGAACGACTGATCAATAAATGGGAAGACTTTAAAGCATCATGTGGAAAAGGTTTGTACCTAATAACTACTACCGAGAGCTTCTATAAAGCCTCTACCAAGGATCAAAGAGTGTGGAGGACTATCATAAGGAGATGAAGTTATTGATGATTTAGACAGATGTGGAGGAGGATCGGGAAGCCACCATGGCTAGGCTTTTGAACGGGTTGAATCGGGACATAGCTAATGTAGTGGAGCTGCAACACTATGTGGAATTAGAAGACATGCTACACATGGCTATGTTGGAAAGGCAATTGGAGAGGCAGGGGACATCAAGGTTCTCATGTGTTTCGGGTTCTAACTCATCCTTGAAANAGCTGCAACACTATGTGGAATTAGAAAACATGCTACACATGGCTATGTTGGAAAGGCAATTGGAGAGGCAGGGGACATCAAGGTTCTCATGTGTTTCGGGTTCTAACTCATCCTTGAAATCGAAGTGGGACAACAACAAAGGAGATGGGGTTGTATAATCGAGGTAAGAAATTTTCATGGTTTGACTAGTTTTTATAGGCGATTTGTAGATTTTTAGCACACTTGCCACACCACTCACTGAAGTTGTTAAAAAGAGTGTAGGTTTTAAATGGGGTAAAAAACAAGAGCATCCATTCAACACTATCAAAGATAGGTTATGTAAAACGCCGATTTTAGCACTACCTAATTTTGAAAAAACTTTCGAGATTGAGTGTAATGCATCAGGTAAAGACATTGGAACAATTTTGATGCAAGATAGGAGGACGATAGCTTATTTCAGTGAAAAGCTAAGTTGCGCTCAACTATCCTACATATAACAAGGAAATTTATTCACTTGTTTGAACTTTGGAGACATGGCAACATTACCTATGGCCGAAGGAGTTCGTGATTCACACTGATCATGAGTCACTAAAGCATTTGCGGAGTCAAGTTAAGCTGAACAAAAGGCATGCTACATGGATGGAATTTATTGAGACATTTCCTTAATCATTTGGTACAAAAAAGGTAAGAAAAATGTGGTGGCAGATGCGTTGTCCCAAAGGTATGTTCTTCTTACTTCTTTAAGTGCGAAATTGTTTGGTTTTGAGTACATTAAAGACATGTATGTGAATGATTTTGATTTTTCCTGAAAATATGAATCATATAATAAGGGTGCGGTAGACAAATTCTTTAAGTATGATGGTTATTTGTTTAATAAATTGTGTTCCTAATTGTTCTATGCGTAAATTGTTGGTTAAGAAGCACACAGTGGGGGGACTAATGGGTCACTTTGGGGTTGCAAAGACTTTACATATGTTAGGGGAACATTTTTATTGGCCTAAAATGAGAGTTGATGTAGAACGAACTTGTGATCGATGCATAACTTGTAAACATGCTAAGTCTAAGGTCATGCCCCATAGGTTGTATACTCTTTTACTTGTCCCTAGAGAACCTTGAGTTGATATCTCCATGAATTTTGTTTTATGTTTACATAGGACTAAAATGGGTCGGGAGTCAATATTTGTAGTGGTCGATAAGTTTTCTAAGATGGCACATTTCATTCCATATCATAAAATCGACGATGCCACTAACATATTTGATTTGTTCTTTAAGAAGATAGTGCATTTACATGAGATTCCTAAAAGTATAGTGTCGGATGGAGGTATTAAATTTTTTAGTCACTTTTGGCGGTTTTGTGGGGTAAGTTAGGCACAAATTGTTGTTTTCTAGTACTTGTCATCCACAAACTGATAGATAAACGAAGTCTTTAATTGGACTATGATTTAATTGTTGCGTACTGTGGTTAATAAAAATTTGAAAAGTTGGGAAGAATGCTTACCTTTCGTTGAGTTTGCATACAATATGGCTATACATTCTACTACTTCATGTTCACCATTTGAAATTATTTATAGTTTTAATTCACTAACACCATTGGATTTAATTCATTTACCTGTGAATGAACTTGGAAGTTTAGATGGGGAAAAGAAGGCCAAGATGGTAAAGTCACTCCATGAGAAGGTGAGATTGCAAATTGAAAACAAAAACAATCATTATGCGTCACAAACTAACAAGGGTTGGAAGAGCATTTCATTTGAACCCAGTGATTGGGTTTGGGTACATTTGAGAAATGAGCGCTTTCCAGAGCAGATGAAAACAAAGTTGCAGCCAGAGTGAGATGAGCCGTTTCAAGTTCTTGAGAAAATCAATGACAATTTCTCGAGAAAATCAATGACAATGCATATAAGCTGGATCTTCCTGATGAGTATAATGTTTCAGATACTTTTAATGTATTTGATCTCTCTCTCTCTCTCTCTGATGCAGGTACATATTCGATGACGAATCATTTTGAAGAAGGAGTAGATGATGTGAGCACAGAGCCGAGTGCGTCAAAATCAAGCCAAGGGAAAGGATAGGTTGATTATCGAGGGAGGCCCGATGATACGATTGAGAGCAAAGCAGGTGAAAGAGGTGATGAGATTGCTTGCTCAAGCTACAGTGGACAAAATGTTGAAGTTAACAAGCTAAGGAATAAGTTTCATGTTGGGCTCGGAAGAAGAAACCAAATGAATCAACTCGGTTCAAGCAGCGAACGAGCAGCATTGATGAAAACGTGCATAACTTTCAGCTTGGGTGTTGGATTTCCGTCCATGAATACAATCCAGAAACTGCACGAAATTCTGTACAACGAAAAGAGGTTTCAAAATTAAAGTTATGCGATTACTATGCGACCGCATAAACCAAACTGGACGCGAATTTTTCCAAATTTCGCGTAATCTTCTATTATGTTAAAATTCTATTATTGGTATCTTTTGTAATTTTTTTATACTTTATTTCCATTTAGATTAGGATTTAGATGGGTTCCATATATATATGACCTATTATTTCGTTGAAAAAAAACACATTATTGAAAATTATTTTGTGAGGCAAACTTGCTTTCAATCCATTGTTTTTCGTTAGACAATTTGTGAACTTATCATGAAATATTCTTGTGGCGTTCAAATCAACCGGTTGAGATTCTCAAATATTCAATCAAAATGGTCAACATTCGTTTACGTTATGTTCATAATGATGGAACTATTTCCTCCTTGGTATCATGTACCATGAAGCTCTTGAGTCCAAAAGCCAGACTTTAGAAAACTGTTTTCTTCCTTCAACAACTGTTGTTACCTCGCTGTATAAAATTTCACCTTCATCTGAGGTGCTTGCTACACAACCCTGAGCTTTTGACATCTCAGGATCTTTTCCTTTGGCTTCTTCATTCTTCTTGAGACTCCAGCAATCCCTCTTAAGTGTCCTTTCTTGCCACAGTAATGACACTTGTCATTCTTCTTACTCTTGGATTTTGATCTACTCTGATTATGACTCCCACTAGAGCCACATTCCGTTGATCTCCCTCTCATTATTGGCAAAGCTTTCACCTAATGTGAACTTGTCAATTTGTCTTCCTTATTCTTGCTCTTGACTTTATTCTTCAAGAACCACAGCTGCAACATCATCGAAGACTAGACTTTCAAGGTTGTTGGTTAAGTTGATGATAAGAATCTGGTAGACTTTGAAGTAAGATCTCAGCACATTTACCCGCCTCTATATTATACCCCATTGATGTGAGCTGTGAAAATATAGCGTTGAGCGTGTTGATGTGGTCGGTCACTAGAGTTGACTCCACCATCCGAAGGGTGTAAAGCTTTCTCTTCAAGAAGATTTGTAGTGTAATGATTTGGCCTTGTACAGCTTTGTCAACGTATCCCATATCTCTTTGGACGTCTTCTTCATTACACTTGACAATACTCCATCGGCTAGTGCTAAGTACAGATTAGCAATCGCATTGCCATCCATCTCGTTCCACTTTCCATCGTTAGGTGATAAGTGTATTTTATACACTTATTCGGAGTCTAAAATAGCTATATTTGATAGTTCTTCTCATAAGATACATCCTAAATTATTATATTTTATGTTATATAAGAAAAACTCAATGGTTGAACGAGTAATCGAAAGAAAAACAAAAATTGGTGAAAAATGACAAAATTCAAAGATTGAGGACCAAATTGTAAATATTCAATAGTTGATTCGGACACAAAAAGATACTTTGAAAATTGTTAGGAGACAATTAGATGAAATTAAAACAAAAAAAGGAATGGAATATGATCAAAATCAATTTTCAATCGCACATGTTATATTCCAAATTTTTAGCCGAATATTGAAACCCATTTTTGGTATAGTAGACCCATTTTTGGCATAGTAAACCCATTTATAGCAATCACACTTGGAAAGAGAATGGATCATTAGCCATTCTCACAAAGTCATACAACTTTCATAACATCAAAGTATGTTCGATAAGGGGTTGGTATGGTTAGTTGAGGACATTCTTTTTTGAAAAAGAATGCATGGTACGATGCCGGAGACTAGAGAATGAGTTGAGTGAACTCCCGAGACGAAGCTTTACATAGATATGGCTTTGATTGGAATCGATTTTTCTTTCTTTTTTTCGTTATTGGAAAGGAGGGTGACTGGAAATGTTAGACCGGCCACAGAAGGAAGAGGATGGTTATAAAATGCCTACGAGGGAAACATAGAAGTAAAAGATGAGACTAAAATGTCAGGGTTAATTTAGTAAGTTACACCACAGAGATACTTTCCGAGGAGGTAATTCCATAATGAATAACTACCAGGATGTAAAAACAGGACAACCAGAAAATAAATAAATCAGAAGACAGTGAAGGAAAATACAAGAAAAAAACTTGTCAATTAAATAATGAAATCAGGCGGCAGAAGCATCAATAAGTTGTAAATACGAAATTTACAACACACGAGGTTAGCAACATATAGACCAAACTAGATGAAAATCAGCTAAAAAGAATGTTCAAGGCCTTTTGGTTTACATGTCAGTGTTGGTAAGTCTCGAGTTCAAGCACTCTACTAAAATTCTAGTTTGATATGAGGGTATCAAAGTTACCATTCTTATTCTGTCAGGAATCACTCAGCTCAATCTTCTCCTCCTAGATTCTCGGGAATCCTGATTGTCTGCATTTGAAACCCTAGACAAAACTCTTCTTCTACGGGTAGTTGAAGAAGAAGGTATGGTCTGTGAATTGATTTCACTAGAAGCCGTCGTTGCCAGGATATGTACAGCAGTACTACGAACATCCCTTGTTTGGGAAGAGGAAATAGCTGCACTTGAATCTAGAGCCTGATGATCTGATTGTAAGACAGCAGAATCACTAGCAAGAGGATTATTTCCAATATCAAATGGTGAACCCCGGTTGTCACTCAACCGGTTGTTTATAACTGTTTCAAGGTTATCAACTAACCTTTCAGCATTAGCAGCACTTTCGGATAATAATCTTGAAACCCGCTGGACCCTAAGGAGGCGGTGGTTGCGGCCTGCTGCCTCTCCAGTTTGCACCTCTGGAACATCAGGCTCAAACCTTAAATTACGACTCCCACCCTCAGTTTGATCCTCCATTGCACCAATACTAATCCTAATCCGCCTCAATGCTTCCGCAACTGGAACATGAGATAAAACATTTGTCACTTGCTGCTGCCTCGCACTCTCAACTCTCCGAGCTTTGGGCCTCGGAGGTATTTTCAAGCCGGATTCCAACTCAGCCACACGTTCACTCTCCCCATTCCCGTAAATAGGAATAACAGTGCTATCAGATACCTCTCCCTTACAAACTGGACATTCCTTGGAAGTTGAATCAATATACGACGCTTGATAAAAGCACGCCCAACAAAACAAGTGACCGCAGCAAGTCAGGACAGGTTCCCTCGCCACCTCCAAGCATATATTACAATCGTAAAAGCTCCCTCCTTCTTTATCAACCTTCTTAACATCGGAATCTATCTCCAAAGCCTTTGCGACCAAATGGGAACTACCCCTTTTACAACCTCTTCCCCTCTCAGCACCCAGAGCACCTCTCTCACCGTCCACATTAACCACACGATCACCTGAAACATCACTTATATCCACAGAATTACGCAATTGGCGCCACCTCCGGCGCTGCCTAGTACGAGTAGTGACAGCTTCAAGCTGTCGAATCCTTTCCTCTATCCTACCATGGGTAGTTTCCAACTCATTCAACATAGATCTAAATCTCGCATCTGAATTCACAGGTGGGTCCAAGGGTTCTTGGTTCAAATCAAGATCCGCCAAATTATCATCCATCAAATTGTTATCGTCCATCACATGAACAACACCTCAAGGTTCGCAAAACCTTGAATATATAATATAACACAAATAACTCAAAAAACCAAAAAATTGGGAGTTAGAATTGAATAAAAAAATTAAAAAAATTATGATGTTCAGAAACCAATTGAATCTTGAAATAATCAAAGCAGCGATCTAGAAACAGAGAATTGGAAAAAAAATTAAAAAAATCTAATCTTTATGTGGGAAAATCTGTGAATGTTGAAAAGCAAAGAATTTTACACTTCCACGTAAAAGGAAATCGGGATACAAGATTTTGAACCTGCACAAATCTACGGGATAATTGCAGTCAAAAGTCCCAAATCTTTCAAACACCAGCAAGTAGCGGATTTCTTTCAAACCTTTGATTTGTTGTAACCGTCATTTCAAATATTTTTAAACGTCGTATGTGATACCCTTTTGGATGGTTTACGTCAAAAATGCTGTCATTTGACCCAAAAAATTAAAGTCAGACCATTTTTGACCAATAAATGAGGGTAAAATAGTAACTTTATAATATTGTCATATAAAATATAATTCAAAAAATTAAAAAAATCAAAAAAGGAGAAGGAAAAGAAAATTACTGTTTATTTTTCCCCACCCCCATAACCAAAACCTAAGAAAAACAGTTTGCTAGCTGACCACTAACATTTTGAGTTTTGACCATAGTTATCATATTCGACCTAACATTGACCCAATGCATTAGGTCGGACAAGTGAGTGAATGCTTAGAAAGTTATTTAAACATACATTTTTTTGAAATAAAATTAAAGTTTTTAATTATTTATATCTAAATATTATTGATATTGTAAATTTATTTATTATTACAAATTTTTTTATAATTCTGTATGATATTAAAAATATGCATAGTTCCCATTTTCATTATGCACAAACATTTTATTAATTATCAACTAAAATCTTATGTCCATTAAAATATTCAATTCAACCTAGACTGCTTAGTTAAAAATAAATTTTCTATAAATAACATATTCATAAAAAATATATATATTTTTTGGTATTAAAATAGTTAATAGCATAATTCTTATTTGATAAAAAATAGGCGGGACTATAAACTTTTCTAAAGTTGACAATAGATGATAAAATAATCTATAAATATAAGATAAATTGTATTAAGGGTCCCTAAATTTTGAATATTTTAACATTAGGGTCTCAAGCATTTGAAACGTTAGGACCACATGTTCTTTTTGGATGGAAATCATCATTTTGATCATCAATTAATTAGTTTTTGATTAAGATGATCATCCCACCCTTAAATTAATAATATATATGAAAAGGAAAACAAAAAACATAAAACGAAAAAAAAAAAGAAAGGAAAACAAATACTAATAATTAAAAAAAAACAAATGAAAATTCCTTGGCATTAACATTTGCGGAGGACAAATTTCGGATGCTTATGGAGGTTCTGGGACCAACATAGAAGCTTTTGAAAATTGCGAAATCAAAATTGAATATTTGGACGAAAAAGGACTAAATCGAACAAATACTTGAAAGGTGACCAAATCGCAAGGAATCAGAAAGTTCAAGGTGGACCGTGTCAACCACGGTTCAGCATTGAGCTTTGTTTGCCATAGTCCAACACGACAAGCAAACCACGGTAGATCGTTGATTGGGTGATTTTTTTTTTCTTGATTCTTTTGTGGGTTATTCCAAGACACAACTCCCAAAGCATTTTCACCACTATAAAAAGACCTCCTTTCGATCATAACAATGGAGGTTACACAAGGTTCAAAGTATAGATTTTTGAGAGAAAGAAAAAAAGAGAAAATAAATGGAGGAACAACACTAAATAATTCAATTAAGACCGTAAAATTATCAAAGTTTATCTGTATCGTCTACCCGAAATTTCATTTTTACCGCGCGTTTGAGCAAATAACTCACCTCTTACCTCATTACCGTTCACAAACTTGATCAAGTAATTCAAAGTCATGAATAATAAAAGTAAAAATAATATATAAACATCAATTGGTGATCAAAACATTATATAATTAAAATTAATGTTCAAAACTATGTTATATCGCTCATTTCAACTAATCGTTTAGTTATACATCATGTAAGAAGAAAAATAAAAGAAAAAATGGAGTACATCGTCAATTTTGAAAGGAGAATGATAAAAAAAATAATGAACTTGCACAAAGAATCGCCTTATTCCACGCCAAACTTTGAAAACTTTAGTTTCATTGATACTCTTCATTAAGGCTTACCTTGATTCGCATAAAGCTATAATGAATTAACTTAATTGAGTATAATGATTTGAACTCGAGACATGTCAATTAATTTAGAAAAATTCAACTGAGTAAACATAATTAATTGTTGTCAGAATTTGATGATTGAGATTAAGGGCATGACTGTGGTGAATTTAGAGTAAAACTCCTCATTGTCGATTATCACTATTAATTATTTTTGTAGATTCTATAATTTGGACGATTATGTCCACTTTACACTTTTAATTGATGCTATACACTTGAGATTACAAACACATCTAGTTTTGTGCGCCGTTATCAGTGACAGTTTTTATTTAATATTGATTTAAATTATTTGTAGCCTTTGTTTAATTTTTCATTTGTAAAAATTAGATGGTACACTTATTTTTCGTGGTTTCATTATCGGCTAGGGAACAAAAAGAAGCAAGAGATCATCAACAATATGTGGATGAGTGTTCCGGGAATTGATGATAATGACATGCTTGTGGAAGATGTTTTCACCATGGGTCTTCAATTGAGCAGATTGAGGCAACTTAAAACAGAATTTATGAAGGTTAAAATTGCAACCTAAATAAGTGTAACAAGAAATGAATAAGGGTAGATTGCAGCCAAGACATATGCGCTACTTGTTTGCCCTTGGCTCTTATATAACTTGCATATCACGAAGATGGTTGAAATGCTTCATATCTCTTGATTTTTCTACTTCTCTTAAGTGATATAATCAGTGTACATTTACATATGTAAATCTCAGTATTTGAGATTCTGCAGTGATTGAGATGCTTTCTATAATTGAAGTTTGAAGAAATGGAAACAATCTTGCGTTGTGGGGTCAATAATTAAAATGTAATTTTATTAAAAATAACATATTATTAATGAAAACAAGTTAATATGCGTTTTGATAATTTGAAAACGTCGTATAATTACATTATTATCAATATTGTCAAATGGATTTTGCTACTTATTTTGTTTTTTCTATCATCTATCTCATTAACAGATGTTGAGCTGGTGACTATTAAATCAAATTGAATGTAGAAAGTAAATGAATTGAAATAAAATTCAAATTTAATACAAATGTAATTCGAAAGTAATTCAAATTACATTTAACAAGTAATGATACTAAATTTTTTGACATCTCATGTAAAATTTTCTAATAAAATTATGTAAATTATATTGAGAAATTTATTGTGCAAAAATAATAAATGTTAATGAAATAATTGAATTTTTTTAAAGGAAAGATGAGTTAGACGCTTCTCTTTTAGACGTACATTTGACGCAAATTTAACTATTTTCGATAACCCTTTGAACCATTCGATATGCATACGCTATAGTTCTCGAAATGAGCTTTTAGATTATGTAGGTGATTTGTAGATTCGGTTAGCGTACGATTGATAGTGAATTTTTAAAGTAAGCATATTATCGAAATTTTCAAAATACTAGTTTGGAATGGCCTATTGACACACCATAACTTTTTTATGGTTGACCGTTTGCACGCTATTATCGAGTAAAATCTAGGTTGTGAGCACTTTGAAATTATATTAAAAATGCAAAATTTCGACTTCATTTGACATCTCGTAATGAGCAAATCAAAGCAGGACGTAAAGGACCATTACATGCTTTTTTCACATAATATATTAATTTGAGAAAAACAGTATCTTGTCGTAAATGACTCAAAATAACTATATGAAAAAAAAAATCAAAAACTTTTGTGAGGTCATTTTGACCCCACATGACCCCATGTGGCGCCCATGCCTTCAAATGTTGGTCTCATTGTCCAATGACATGTATTATAAAATTCAAATATTGGAGGTAAAATCTGACGAAATGTGAAGTGTGTACCCAACACAAAATGGAAATGGCGATGTAAATAATTGTCCTTCAAATGACAAACAAATACGAAGTTAGCCTAATCAAATGAAATAAGAATAATCGAATCAATGTAAACCAATCAAGACAAACACTTCCTTGCCAAAATCACGATTGCGGCCAGAGGTGGAGTTATAGGGCTTAGATTCAACAACCCAAGGTCATAAGGCAACACCACACTCGATTGGACAAAGGAATTTCACTCAAACTACAAAAGAATCGCTCAAAGGAGTCGCATCGAGAGGCAGCTGAAAAGACAACCACGATTGGGTAGAAAATGATGAGGAGTTCAAACCATAGAAGGCGCTGGAACATGCTGTAGGGCCGACGTCAATTGCTTGCACAAAAAGAGAGGGAAAACGGTACAGTAAAAGGCAAAGGAAAAAAGATAACCATAAAGGGTAGCCGCAACCTTTTTTTCTCAAACAAGGGTCGTGTATAGTATGTACGTAAAAACCCTCAAGTAGACAAAAGTCAACTGTATATAGTGGATATTAATGATATGGGCCAAATAATAAGTGGGTCGAGCCCCTAATTGTCCCTAATTTTCAACCATGAGATTCTTGGTCCATCTCGGTTCCTTACCAACTGTAACCTTGGGTCAATATAATTAATATTTAAGTTTCAACCCTCATTAGCAGACTTATAAACTAACCCCTCATCAAAAGTACCCTTCAAGTACCTAAGTAAGCACTTTAGTATTTCACAATGGAACCAGGATTAGACATGTACCTGCTTAATATACTAACAGCGTAAACCAAATCAGGTTTAGTAGGTGATTGTTCTTTTGACAAAATAAAATGGTTTCCAAGAAGCGTAGAAGCAGGTTTGCAATTAATTATGCCAAATTTCTTCAAAATTTTAAGCACATAAGGAGTTTGATGTACAATAAACAAGAATTCAACCTATATCTATTAATCTCCATACCAAGGATTCTCCTAGCATATCCAAAGTCTTTCATATCAAATTCTTTACTTAACTCAATTAGTAACATGCCGTCACATAAAGTAATAAATACACACACTCTTTATTAGTGCTTTGGTGCAGGTAATACAAGTAATGGTCAAACTTACTCCTCTTGAAACTAATAGAAAGCGCATAAGGATCTAACTTTTTATACCATTGACGTGGAGAATGTTTTAGCCCATAAAGAGATTTCTTTAAATAAACACACAAGATCAAGTTTATCTTTATTTTCAAAACTTTTACGCTGATTTATAAAAATCGTTTCATGCCACCATGCAAAAAAGCAATTTTGACATCAAATTATTCAAGTTTCCAATCATAATGAATAACAAAAGCAAGCATAACCTAATAGTAGTATACTTAACAACTGAAGAAAAAATGTCATTATAATATATCCCTTCTTTCTGTGTGTACCTATTGGCTACTAACTTAGCCTTATATTTCACGGGCTCACTCTCAGTGGTTCTCTCATTTATCTTATAAATCCATTTGCATTCTACTATTGATTTATCCTTAGGTCCAGGAATTAAATTCCAAGTTTGATTCTTAACAAGAGTATGCATCTCTTCTCTCATAGCACCCAACCATTCTGCACATCTTTCACTCCTCATAGCCTTCTCATAAGTGTTTAGCTCCTTATCAGCTAGTTTTAATAATTAGTGTAAGCTATGGTATAAACAACAACCCCTGGGGTTTCCTATGTAGTTTCCTCTCCCTATTTGTAGCTAATTTGTAATCAAGTAGAGAGTTTTGGTTGATAGGATTGTCCTCTACAATATCCTCATCACTTTCTACTTCTATGTTCTACTGATTTTGTTGTGTATCACTCTCCACCTTACTTGAGGTAGTGGGAATGTAGACACTCACTTTCTCCACCTCAACTATGAACTATTCCCTAACAGTTTTTTGTTATTCTTTTCTATATGCAAGGTTTCTCAAACTCATTAAAGGAAATATCACGACTTATGATTATTCCGTACACTTCTAGCTTTTATCCCAGAACCTATACCCCTCGTATTCCTTAGGATACCCTAACAAGACATATTTCTTAACTCTAGGTTCTAGTTTTTCCTCACTTTGATGAGAAAGCAGCACAGATAAAGGTCCTACATAAAATAATCATCACATTTACTGTACCATTTCTTATAGGCGTATTACCATTTAAAGCTTTATATAGACTCGTATTAGTCAAATATCATGTAGTCATACAACTTTACCCCAAAACGATTTCGGCACACCAGAACTCAATATCTTACATCTAACTTTATCAAACAAAGTACAATTCATCATTTCCGTAGCCCCGTTCTTTTGGGGAGTATAAAGCACAATCCTATTCATTACACAAACCACCAAAGTCAGCATTACAAAACTTGAGACTATTATCAGTACGCTAATATTTTACCTTTTTACCTGTCGGTTCTCTACCTTAACTTTTCAATTTTTACAATTCACAAAAGTTTCAGATTTATTTTTCAACAAATAAACCCACATACGTCCGGAGAAATCATCAATTTCGGACAGAAAAAGATTTGTTATTACCAAAATTGTGATTACTTTCCTAACCTCGTAGATCAGTATGAATGTATTCCAAAACTCTAGATGTCTTGTGTGTGCTATATGCGAATGACATTCTATAATATTTACGAAACACACAATGAATGTAAAATAGCATGTTAAATACCTGATCTTTACAAAAATGCACAATTATTGTTAAGAAACCAGTCCCTTAACACTGACGTAAGCTAAACTATTGTGCCACTTTTTTGTATGATTAGTATCAGTGGTAATGAAATTTAAATCACCTATGACTTCAACATGCTGAATGTATATGTCATTCATTTTAGAAACCTTAAAGGCTCTAAGTGCTGTATTTGTCATTCATTCTAATAACCTTAAAGGTTTTAAGTGCTCATTTGAAATTTTTTATCATTCCGACACTTCATCACCAAGTGCACCAGTGAAACACGTACGCTGTAACTCCTCTACAGAAATTAGATTCATACTCATATGTGGAATGTACCTAACGTCTTTTAATGTTGCACAAAGCCACTATTAAATCTGACAATTACACTACCCATACCAGTGGTCTTCTGTGTGACCTCTGTTCGTGCAAAACCCGTTAGCGTATGAAATCATTGACAAGTAATAGATAAATTGAGTTTAGAATTATCGTCCCACGATGAATAATGTTTAATTTTAGTATACCAGTTATTACTAAATAAGATTAAGAATACACAAATGAGTTTAATTTATTTTTCTACTACTTTTAACTACGAAATCAATAAAAAGATGTTTTTTTTTATCAAATATCTAACGAATATATTGAATTTTAGAATCCTTCTATTGATATTTAGTTCCAATTCTTGATTTGTGTAATATAACTTGATATATATGTTTATGTTGTGTAATTTAACTTGATATAAGTTTATGACAATTAATAATCCTTTAATATCTAATATTCTCTCTCAAAATATATTAAATCTATATTTAACATAACTCGATCATATTCTTAGTTCGAATTCTTATAAAAAGCACACATTCAATTATAGAATTATTTCACACAATTGCACACGCCATACATATTATTCATAATATCTATTGTCCGTGTATTAAATACTCAGTGTTTTATCTATTATGAGTCTCCCAATACTACGAATAGGCAACAAGTTATTTAAGTGGTGATCAAACTTTCAAAGAACACATAATTAATTCATATTTAATCAAGAACACAATAATTAACTAAAATTACACAGGTCTTGAATTGAAAACTATAAATTAAAAGGCTTCATCATCCATCAAATACATGAAAAATTATAGCCTAGCATATCTATAATAAAACTACACAAAAAGAATTGAAAAGTAACATCCGAAAATAAGAAATAATGAAGAAATAGTAATTTTCATATTCTTGACTTGAATCTATTGGATGAAAAATCTTCAATTTTTTTTAATGCAATTCGCTTTGATTTAATCTTTCTAGCCTCTCTCTTCGACTCCAAAATATGTGGAATATGACGAAACTTAGGTCTAATGGAGGTTCCTCACGTTCTGATCGAGTTTTAATATTTAAAGGATGCCAAAAAATTGCATTGAATTGTTACCAAAATAAAAATAAGGAAAATCAGATTTTCCCATTTTTACACTAAGGCGCTCGCCAGGACTCGCACCCGGCCTGTGAGGCGCCCTTTTTTTAGTTGAAGGGTGTGCCTCACCTGCACTCAAAGAGGCTCGCCAATGGGGGCAGTTTTCAGTATTTTTATCATAATTTCCTCTCATGATATTCGTTGATGTGATTCAAAATACATTGGAAAGCTAACTCAAATGAATACAATTATTCCAGAAGTAACAGTTTTCCATTCAAATGTTTTTTATGCAAAAAATAAGTCTCAATATGATATTGAAAATTCAAAGTATAACTTTTTTGGCCGGAAATTGATGTGTGATAATGCTTTGACTATATTTTATCCATTTGAATTCTTTTCTCATTCAATTGACACCTAACACTATTGAATCTTCATCATGAGGTCCATCACAACTTTTGAGTATTTGCATTTTAGTCCCCGAACTTTGGATCTCTTACAATTTGGCCAATTCTAACTATTTACTTCAATTCTTGATCAAATAATGATTTTTACCTATTGAACACAATACATAACAAATTAGGGAATATTTCATCAAAAGAACTACAAAATGTTTTTATTTAAAGCCCAAAATAAGTGAATAAAATAAACTTATCAGCTCTATCCCATGCAACTACATGTCCATGATCAAACCATGCAAATGATCAAACCATAATTTGTTTGATGTAACATGAAAAGAAGCACAGGAATAAAAATCCACTCATGCATACAACATATGGAAGTTCATAGACAGCTTAATTTCATCCGGTTCAGAATTTAAGATCATATAAACCTCAACAGGTTCATCTCTATGAAAAACGACATTCGCCTCATTGGGTTCAATATGTTTCTGATCTCTCAACTTGTTTTTTTCTCTTTCTGTCACTCATTTTTAAATATTCTAGTTTACCTCAACCATAACATTTCATCTCATTTGGATTCTCATGTGATTTAAATCTACCTCTATCCTTTTTTTTTGGCCCCACCGTTTTGCCCCTCACCACCCCTAAAAATGAGATATGTCCCTCATTTGGTGAACTTATCTTATTTTTTTCTCGTTTCTTTCAGTTTTCACCTCTCCTTACTTTTAAGGAAATAAATGATTATATCTGATGTAAGGGTCTCCTTCCAATATTTGATTTCATTCTCGACTTTCTTATACACATTATGAATAACATTCAACATGATAATAACTTTATATTTGTCAAACACCTTATCAACACAATTTGTTGCACAAGTTTATTGAAAATGTCAAGATTGTCATCCAATTTTTTGAGGAGTTCATTTTGAAATTGAAATACTTTTGAGTAAGAAAATTTTATTAGGCATGGCTTGTATCAAGTAAAGTTCTTCAAACTTTTTTTAATTGAAAAAACTTTTTGCACAACGGAATCAGATAAGTACAAGATAATAGAGGTATATGCAAGTTCGTCGTATTCTTTTTTATGATCGTTAATCATAGTGGCAAAAAATGATTTATTAATAGCTTTTGAAACCTTTGTGTACAAAAAAATTCTTTCATCTTTTGATGCTAACAGAAAAATCACATTTATTGTTGAAAACACTTGAGTCAAAATGACGCATATATATTTTAACAAATAAGACACATAGTATATAGCAACCTTTAAAAGAGATAACTACAGAGAAAATGTCTTAAAGGTCTCAAATAAATGTCGATCTAAATTTTAAGGGATTCTTGACCTCAAATCAAGAAATTTTTTCAAGCGGATAAGATCTAGGCCCTTGTTTGATCTCCATTTTTTCAAAATACATTTTTCTCTCCATTCTTTTCAACCATACATTTTTTTCAACCAATACTTAATTCAGCAATAAATATGGAATTGCGCAACAGTCAAGTAATATCCGAATGATGACAATATCACAAATAATTGGCAAATAATCCTAATTTCTATAAACGGGCAATGGTTACTCCTACAAAGTAACCATAAACCTAATAGCCACCCCCATAGAATGTCCTGCTATTGTAGAAATTTAAAAGTGATCAGTTAATTTACCAAACTGGACCTATTTGTGGTTCATACAAATGGGAGATGCGAAACTAATTAAGGATTTGACTCCTTATTTGCAAAATTAGCAGTGGAAGATTACATGTACACACATTCCAAGTCGCAGCAAAATTACAGATTCGATTTCGAAAGAACACAGAGGCAGACGAGCCTCCTTTCAATCACATGAGCGATTTTTTCACTCTAATATTGGTTTGTTTTGAATAATGCTCCTTCAAATGACGAACAAACACAAAATTAGCCTAATCAAATGAAATAACAATAATAGAATCAATGTAAATCAAGCAAGACAAATATTTTCCTATCAAAATCACGATTGCAACCAGAGGTGGAGTTATAGGGCTCAGATTCAACAACTTAAGGTCACAAGGCAACACCACACTTGATTGGACCAATCTCACTCAAACCACAAAGGAATCGTCCAAAGAAGTCACACTGAGAGGCAGCCGAACAGATAGCTGCGATTGGGCAAAAAACAGTGAGGAGTTCGCATCACATAAGGTGCCTGAACACGCTGCAGGGCCAACGTCAGTTGTCGACACAAAAAGGCGGGGAAATGATCACGATAAAAGGCAAGGAAGAAGAAAACTACAAAGGCAACCGTATCCTTTTTCTCTCAAACAAGGGTCGTGTGTAGTATGTGTGTAATAATCGTCCAATAATGTGCTTCGGGCCCCTAATACCCCCTAATTCCCAACCGTGAGATTCTTGGTTCCTTGAACTACCAATTGCAACATTGGATAGATATAATTAATGTTATTCAATAACGGACGACCTATGAATTAAAGTCGACCCAATTAATCATCATCGTCCAGAGTTTATATTTGGTATCAAATACGTAACAGTTGAAAATGCCCTTAAACTTGTTATATGGGCAATCACATGAAATGTAATGGTATTGGCAATTCCATCTTTTGAACTTAAACTGGAAGAGTCAAAAAGGAACCATATTTGTGAGGAATATAGACGTTGCACTGTGTCATAAATTATAACAGTTGTGGCCAAGCATCCTCAATTGTTTATTCAGATTTTGAAAATTCAAACTTCTAAATTTCCAAATAAGCTGATTTTTAACTACTTCACACAGACGCCTAGTTATAAGTTTAATACCGAAGTAAAATGAAAAAAATGCATGTTATAAGCTTAGACAAACATGTTATTTCAGCTGCACTTATACAATTCATTCTTCAAAAATTAATTTTTTTTTTCAAATTCAATTTTAATTACACAATTTCTAAATAAAATAATTGTACACGTTAATTCAAAATTTTTTCCTATTTTAACCACACATTCTTAAAAAAAAAAAAAAAAAATTACTATTACAAAATTTACTTTCGTCAAAAAGTGAGGCTCACATCTATATGCCTCATGGTTGGGCGGCTTATTTCTTAAACATAAGGCATCCATTCGAACATGCTCTAATGTAAAATGGCGCTTTAAGCTTAACTAAATTAACATTTCACTCAACGTGGACTAATTTTGACTTGAAGTCAGGTGAAGAAACAATAATGTTTACCTTTACATAATTGACATTTAAAAAAAAAAAAAAAATACTATAACAATTACGTGAAAAATTTTTGTTACTTACATATGACTTCTCGAAATAGATAAGTTAACAATAACATTCATACTATAGTGGCGAATTTTCTAATTAAAATATTGCATTCAGATATGTTATTTCATTGACTGTTCCGTAATATATGTTTCCATTACACATTAGCCTCTTTTCAAGTGCTAAAAAGAGATGAAGTACCGACATATGAAAAATGATTTAAGGGAGAACCCAAACATAAAACAAGTTTGAAACATAGTATCTGAAGTCGAAAATAATCAACATGAAATTTGGTGTGTATTTCAAAACAAAATATCGATATCGATATCGAAACCCTTACATACTCCATTCATGAATCGCTTAGATGCAGTCCAAATGGGTACCACAGTTGCAGGCTAAACAACATTAAACCCAACTTCCATTTGCTACTGAACACTTACATACGAAACACACAAAATTTCCACCTTCTACCAGTGGAGAACTAGAATATAACAGCGAAAGAGGATGTTCATGATCTTCCCGGTGCTCGATTTCAGGCAAGGAAGCACATGCAACATGAAGATCAAATTTGCATGTTTTGCAATGGAAGGTAAATCCGTGGCCCGAATTTCCAAACGCATCACATCTGAATTCCCGGTCGCTATATGGCGGAGAGAAGTGGAGAGAAAGCGGGTGTTTGGGGTGCGATTTGTGGCGGACCTGACGGGGAAGCTCGAAGCATGAACTGTGGAGGATAAATGTGCATTTTGGCTTTGTGCAAGTGTAGGCCGAACTTCCTGTGATTTCTAGCTCGCAACCTGAGCAAATTGCTCCTTTTTCTTCTTCTTCTTCATGCACTTCTGAAATCTCTAGGGATGGCGATGGCTGAAATGGTTGACGTACTGCTGCATCTCTCTAACTTCCTACGGAACAGTACTAAGGATCAGAGCTGACTTAAATAAGTAAAGGATTATACCATCTTGTCAGAGTGTCTGGCAGGCTATAAACTCCCAGACCATCCGGATATTGACGAGTCATATGGATGCGAAGACTAATTCAATGCTTTGAATTTGCTCCATAATTATTACTAGAGCCAAAATCCAGCCTGGAAAGCTGACTTTCGAATGTTTTTAATACCACACAAGCTCTCATTTCGTATCCATCCTACCGCTTTACTAGTCAACTATGATGCACGGACATAGATATATGTGTTCGACATGATACATATCGGATACATCAACACACGATTTTTAAAAAAAGTACAGATACGATACGTCATCGACACGTTGATTAAATGTGTCCGGCACGATACGTGTCGGATACGCCGACACGCGATTTTTCAAAAAAATACTGACACGAAACGTTAATTAAATTCTTTAAAATTCTTCATTTATATAGTATAAATTTAATTTTATACTTATTATTAATTTTTCTTTTAGAAAACTTTTAAACATGAATACCCATTTGCTACCTGCTAATAATTTTGAATGAACTATATATAATATTTCTTATATAAAAAGAAAAATGATTATGGTAGCGCGTCCGAAAAGTGTTGGTATCGACTCGTGTCCGACACACGTTACCCTAATTGAAGTGTCGGCGCTACAGAGCTAGTCAATGAAAATAGCATGTCTAAAGGATAAGAACTTTTCTCCCGCAAACGGATGAAATTATAAAGACGCTCGAGTCTCGTTCTCTATATTTTTTAAATTCATATTCAATCGCACGTTCTCTTAACAAAATAATTTTACACTTACATGCAAAATTTTCTTATGTTTTAACTATATATTCTTTAAAAAAATAATTTTTTTTACAAATATATTATGAAAATGGGGCATATATAGTTGTAATTCATTTGATGAAACACTAAGGGTCTGTTCTCTTTGTCGTTTTTAAGCCGTTTTCGATTTTTCAAAATAATGAAAATGCGTTCTTTTTCCCATTTTTGAAAACGCATTTTTAAAACAAGTTTAAAATTTACAAAGAAAACACAAAACGACAAATTTGTCGTTTTGAGTGTTTTTTAGTTATAATCAAGTCAAAATTTTCAAAATGTATTTTGGGAGTTTTCAAAATAATTTTTCAAAATGTCAAAAAGAACAAATTTTCAACAATCTCAAAATGGACACTCAAAACACAAAACTGAAATACAAAGATAACAGCCCCTAAATTGTTTATGAAATTGGTTTTCCACATATTTTTGGTTTTTGGGGAAATGTTTTACCCATTGGTTTGGTGGGAAAAGCTTTTCTAGGTAATTTTTTTAATTAATTAATTTTTTTTTTTTTTTT
>CAIGRP010054600.1:26534-46063 GCA_903798385.1 Fraxinus cuspidata
AAAAAAAAAAAAAAAAAAACCCAAAACGATTTTTTAAGCCATTTCCTGTTTTTAATTTTTCAAACTAGTGAAAATAAGTTCTCTTTCCCATTTTCGAAAACGCGTTTTTGAAACAAGTTTAAAATTTAAAGAAAAAAAACCAAAACGACAAGTCGATTTGGGTGTTTTCAAGCAAAAAGCACGAAATGAACCTAAAACACGGAAAACATCCAAAACACAAAACTATGACCCATGTTTCTCCTTGATGAGCCACCAACTATGGAGCCTCACTCCTCCAAATTTCGGCCACCACGCTCACCGGACACGACCACCAATAGCATCATCTCACTGCCTTCTACAACTTCCAACCAACATTCAACCAAAAAAATCAGATTTAGCAGAAATTTTGGCCCAAAAAACCAATCTGGCGCAAATTGTTTCCGTCGGAAATTCCACCTTCGGTGACGGCCAAGGTCGTGCACTACCATCGATCCATTGCCCATCCTCAGATGACTCTAGACATGGACTCAATTTACTCCAAACAACACTTCAATATCCTGAATTAAACTCAGAAACTCAAGTCGCGGAGCTTTCTACACAGGGTCCGAACTTTTCAATTTCTGGCGCCGTCGGATCGACCCATGGTCGCGGACCACATGTGTTGGTCTCTTCTTCCCCTGGTGCGTCTTCCCAAACCATGAGTCAAGCCCAATTTGATGAATCTATGTTACTCCAAATGTTCAATTCCCATCAGGATTTTAAAGCGAATTTTCTAATGTCAAATGGTCGGGATTAATTTAGTTTCAGCTGTTATGTTATATCAATTGGGGGAATTCCAGTTCTCATTCTCTCAGTATTCCGATTTATTTGTATGCAGCATGCGTCTATTTGTGTCCAGAGACAGAATTGATTTAGCTGTCTTTTCTTGCATTAGCATGAAGTTTCAGCTTTTAAAAGAATTGAACTTCTCAAGGGTTGTTATCCTTTTTACCTAGGTTATTTATTTAGGTTTTGAACATGTTAGTGGAGTTCTTGACCACTTCATACATGACATTAGCAAATGAATTCTGGAATCTTGACCGGAGAATACTTGGCTGTTAATGAAGTTAAATATGATCTTTGACTTGGGTGTATCTAAATGTCCACAGTGGTACACATGTGAAAGTTATTAGTATCTGAATTGTGGATGCTATATCTTTACTATTTCTCTTGTTCATTGTCATTTTATCTCCAAACATTATCTGGTCAAATCAGTCGACATCATGTTGTTTTTATAATTGTTTTAATTGCTGATGCAATTTTATGCTCCAGAACAAAAATGCCTCGTTACGAAGATCGATATGGCAATAATATTCGCCTCTATGTTGGTCATCTGTCTAGAAGGACTTGTTCTCATGATCTGGATCACATTTTCAGTAGATATGTAAGGTAATTGAATCACCTGGCGTACTGCCTTGCAGTACAATCTTGTGGCACTGCTTATTCTGCTTCACATTTTGCATTTTCTATTTACTTTGACAATCCTTGTCCATTTTATGAGTGGCCAAATTATTTAGTTTAGCTCTATGGCAGTTTATTATGCTTAACTGGTTATTGTTTATAGGATTACCATTTGAGAGTGATAGAGAAGCTTTCTTGGTAATGGGGAGTACAAAGGAACCAACATGATGGAAGGGAAGCTAGCAGGAAGGAGACGTGTTTTTGTACAAACAGAGACGGGTTGCATTTTGGGGATGGAGTTGAACCGGAGTGACAATGCACATACTGTGAAGGGGAGGTTGCAGCTTGCACTAAACTTTCCTTGTTGTCTCAAAATACAACTCACTTATATCCTTGAAGAGGCTTGCATATCTACTATGGCTTGGTATCCAGGTCTGACTGCTTGTTTAACGAATATGCTTTGTTGGAATTTCCTAATAGAGCCATCGATTGAGAATATACTTTAAGTTGTATGCAATCTGTTAGTGAATTTTCTTCCTGAACGTTTCTCGGATTATGTTTGAGGTTATCAGAATTATTTTCATTTATCAATTGTTATCTTGTATCTCTTTTTAAGATTCAACCTTCTTGCCCTATAATTAATGGAATAAACATTTAGAAAGTGTTTTCAGAAGCATGCCCAGCATTGTGTATATGAGAAAATATCATTTTAGCCACATTGATAATCCACACTTAAATGCGATAATTTCTTTCTGCTTAACTTCTCTTGCAATAGTATAGCCCCACTTGTTATCTTGTGTTATGCTGCTTGTTTATGATGATAGTTTTCAATACTCTTGTCTCAATCTGTCCCGGATCATATGCTCTTCATTTGTTTATTTCTATGCTTGAAGATGGAAAGTGTCCATATTATTTTATCTATATTATCATAATATGTCTTCCTGCAGGAAGCTGAGAAGCATCTTTCTGAAATGGTTGTTTCCAAGGCATTGGTCACGAAGATCGATAGACCTGTTGGTATAGTGTCTTTCTAGATTGCAAAGGATAGCAATGACACTCTAAATTTATGGGCTATGAACTTGGACAAGCTACTTGACCATTTTGAAAAGAGTTGCCATCAATTCCACAAGGAGACAATGACCCACAAAACTGCACTTCAAGTTTGAAAAATTATATAGGGGGTCTCGATCTGTTCATCGAGAACACATTCCTGAGTTGGAATGTTAGTGAGTGGTATGATCTTTTGTTGAGAGTGATTCTCTTGCAGGTTGCAATTTGTACCGTTTTAATGCTCTGCATGAAGTGAATTGGAACATTGTTTCTCTTTCAAGACCTCACTTTCTCCTCGAGTTTATTGTGATGTTATTACCATTTAATGATTCATTAATTTGGACAATCAATATCCATGCTTGCTGCTGAGAATTTAGCAGGTTTACGGCGCTAGTACCTTTTATCTATGTACCATGAATCTAGTGGATAATTTTTTCTATTTTAATTGTGGAACTTGTAACAATATAATGTTGACAGTGATAGTATATGAATTTTGAGTTATATGAATTTCTACATGTATTTTTTCTGAAGATTGTATTTATTGGTTGCGTAACTTTATTTTTTATTTTTTCAGATACTTTTGTGGTTAATTATATGGTAGAAGCCCATCCCACTTTTATTTCAAGATTCACCACTTCAAAATTTATATGTTATTAAATACTATATTAACATTAAATTATTAAAATTTATTGAATAATCAGATTTTTTGAATAAAATATTATAAAAAAAATATTCTCAAAATTTCAAAGTAAACGCGTTTTCCATTTTTATGTTTTGAGAAACAGTTTTTCAGAATGACAAAAAGAACGCATTTTCAGCAATTTCAAAACAGACACTCAAAACACAAAATACAAAATGAATTACAAAGTAAACGCGTTTTCCATTTTTGTGTTTTGAGAAACAGTTTTTCAGAATGATAAAAAGAACCATTTTCAACAATTTTAAAACAGACACTCAAAATATAAAATACAAAATGAATTCAAAACTCAAACACAAAGAGAACATCCCCTAAATTCTTAAGAAAAATCCTACTTTAGAGTTACAATTTTGCTACACTTATATTTTGGTTGACAATGTTAATTAAATCCCATGATGTAGCACATAGTTTTGTCATTGATTTGAACAACACTTAAAATAATCGATGACCTCGATTTTTACACATCATGAAATGTTAACAAGATGTACAAATAGAACATACAAGCATATTTCTTAGAGTTAACAAGAAAGATATGGACATTTATGTTACAATTATATTCTTCTATAAATGTGATGCTACTTGCTTGACAGAAATGTCACATATGAGTAGCACATCTTATCACACTCAACTATGGAGATATAAGACTGCTTCTTGTTATCATCGTAATGGTATACCAGGCAATGAGTAGATATTTACAATGTAAAAAGTGGAACCTAAATGTGTAGCGGTAGCGTGTGTTGATGGTATTAGTTTGTACACGGAGCTTAGTAAGATAGATGGCATGACTGTATTTGGACTTATTTATATTCAATTATATGTAAATTGAGTGGTAATCTACTTTATTTGTCTAAGTTATTTTAATTGTATTAAAAAATATAATTTTGATACAATTAGGGTGAAAAGGGCTATTTGAAGTTCAATTGGAGTTGATATAGAGTAATTGAATTTTATCCGGATTGCAACCAATCAATTGGAAGTAGTAATGGAGTAATAAGAGAAAATTCATAAGTTTCGACGATTGAAAAATCTAGGGACTAAATTACAAACGTTTGAATCTTACATTGAATCAATATTTTATTATTTTTGGAATGATGAAAAGTAAATTTTAAAGATTTCAAGGTTAAGGACTTATGTTGCAATTAAGGAAGGACGTGGGCTGAATAATAAAAGAATTCGAGGATTTAATTGAATGACAAGCCAAATTTAAGGACTTAGACTGTACATATCTCGTTTTCCTATTTTGAGCAGAATTCTTCTTGAAATGCAACCTTACCATGATTTTTGCTATATTCTTGGATCTGTAAATACGTATTTTCATTCTATGTTTAGAGGAGGCTTGCAAGGATTCATTATACACAATTTAAACAAGTCAAATGAGTCTCTTGAGAAAAAAAAGTCATATCAATTACAAGAATAGAGATATCAAAAGAAGAGAAAAGTCAAGAAATCATTAAAGAAGTTAGAGTTTCAAGATTTTTACAAGAAAATTAGAATTCTTGGGAGCAAGATTTTCATCTTTTTTCTATTTTTCTTAAAATTAGATTATGTACTTTAATTCTTTCTTGAAATTTTCTTCTCACATAATGTGTAATTAATTGATTAGTTATGACGAATGATTCCAATCTAGTTTTGTACCTTAATTTTAATTTTAAAATTTTAATATTCAGTTGTATTGTAAATTGTTTTTACTTCCATTCTTAATGCTTCAAGTCATTTGATAACTTATTAATTTGTGAGCAATAATTATGTCAACGGATGAGTTATTTATACCAAGTAGTAAAAATAACGCAATTTAGATAAAATGGTAGATATACACTTTTGTGGTTGTTACAATCGTGAGATGAATTTGTTGACGTTAAAAATTGTATGAACAAAATTTAAACCAACTTAAAATGTAAATGAGAATTTCATTGATATTAATTTTCAAATTACCATTGTAACTACAAATATTTTCTCTTTTTCTTTCAATGAGATATTTGAAATATGAAATATTTTTGAGTTGTTTTCCTTTTTTTTCATGGCCCTCGTTGTCCTTTTATAGGGAATGATTCACATGCATCCCCCATTTTCTTGTCTTATCAGCTACATTATCAAGCTGAGAAAGTACATTATTGGCGCGTGTGGATTGGTTAGTGAGCTCGGTTTGTTAGGTTATCATGAGTTAACCTTACAAGTGGTGTCTGGCAACTAATAAATTACTTAGGGCACGAAGCTAAGGCGTATGATTGGTTAAATTGGTGGACGTTGATCTAAGACCTTCCATATATCACTCGCCGATTGATAGTTTGTACAATGTATAAGGAATCTTCAATCATTATGTCCCCTCAAATCTTGGTAATAACATAACTCGAGCTGATCTCACATACACGAGCTTGCATTTACATAAGCTTTATGCCTACAACAAATTGTACTTAATGACATCGGAGATTGGATGTCAATAATTACCCCCAGGTTAGTGCTCGCTTTGGTGACGGACTGACCTCGAGCGTAATTGACACATTTTCCTATTTTCGTAATCATTACAGCAATAAATGACATGAAGAGGTGTCACGTAATAACCTCCAGATGAGCTGTCATCCACGTTCAGTTTCTCCTTCTAGAAGCTTTAGTGAAACAACGTCGTCTTGAAATGATTAAAGTTTGCAATTCAATTTTCCCTCCATTTCATCATCTAATTGCCCAAATCGTACTTTTTAATATTCCCCCCTTTAAATGAGTTTCATCCTCTCATTTTCTCACTTTCGCATTTTTGTTTTCAGACTTTTTACTTTCCAATATTCTTTTCTTAGCATTATTATCCATTTTCTGAGTGAGGTATCCATATTCAAGTATTCCTTTCACTTTCGCTTTCTTGTTTTCAGACTTTTTACTTTCCAATATTTTTTTCTTAGCATTATTATCCATTTTGTGAGTGAGGTATCCATATTCAAGTATTCCTTTTAACAAAAATACCTTTCTGTCTTTTCCCTTTTCGTTGTATTTTTTACCTCGATTGTTTATATGAGTTCGGACGAACCGAGTGTACATTCCTAGGGTAACCAACAGGAGAAAACAATACCTTCTTCGTCTTCTCCATATGCTAGTTCTTCTTTTGCTAGTTCAGACTGCCAAGAAGTATTAACACCAATCCCTATTACCTTGGTTTACCCAGAACAATTAAATACTTTTAGGAATATGGACCAAAACCGTGTAAGGGAAGAGGTCAGATCTCAGGAAGGTTGTGAGGGAAATACTCTGGAATGAGGTGCAGATTCTTATAGGTCGGTAGTCACAAGAGATATGCTTGCCAATTTAAGGTCTAAGTTTAATATTCCTAGTTCCGTAGAATTAGTAATACCAACCTCATCTAACCGAGCTAACACTCCACCGACAGGATGTGTGGCTTTGAATTCAGCTATTCTCCATGGTACTGGATTAAGACTCCACATTCCTAAGATTATACGTAAATTTCTTTCTTCTTGGGGAATAGCTCCTACCCAACTCTGTCCTAACGGGTGGAAAACTATAGTGGCGACCTTAATTTTGTGGAATCAATTAGGTCACCCTGAGCTAAGTGTAGCTTAGTTCAACTGTTTACATTTAAAGATTATGGAAAAAATACGGGTTGGTGGTATGCCAGCGTTAGACCTAGGATGGGGGTCCGTTAGTGTTAGATACTCCCTCCTCAATAAAAAAGTGGAAATAAGAGTTCTTCTTTGTTCTGGGGGATTGGTAGTTCCACCCTGTCGAGGTAAATAGAGAGGATGTAGTCTCTACTCTCTATCACCCGTTATGTAAGTGAACATTACCTTCAATATCTTTTTCTACTTTTGTGTTAAGTTCACCCTCCTAACTAATTTAATTTCTTCTTCTAGATTACAAGAAAGATACCCTGAGCTCGGTTACACAAAGGTAAGCCGATGCTATCAGAGCTTTCCCCAAGAAGCAAAGATCTTGCAAGTTTGTGATTTCAGACACAAGCTTGTTTCAAATAGGATAATTCCAGTCTTTGCCATCGACCTCAGCCGTAACCCGATCTACGACTCCGGTTCCAAATTCTTCTCGTAAGTATTCTCCATATATTCCAATTAATATTTTACTTTAGACGTGGTACTGATATTTATCGATTTTCATTTCAGGCCAAGATCCAAATATGTTGGGCTACAAGGCAGCGAAAGCAGTGGTAGCTGCTGCTAAGGGAAAGAAGAAAAACATTCATGCCGAGGTTGTGAACCAACCTGAAGAGCTCGAGGTTGAACCAAAGCAGCCCTTGGAACGACATTGCTTTGAGGAGCCATCTAAGCATTGCACTCCGTCGGTCTCTCTTCCAGAAATATCCACACCTCCATTACCTTAGCATAGGTCAACCTTAGTGCCTATTTCCATCCATCTCTCTACTACGGCTAGCTCCTCAAGGTCGCAGGACAAGTGCCCAGACCTCCAGAGGCCCATTATTGATAACTTCCTGGGTCACTGACCTGAAATCCTCATCGACTTTCTACGACCTCCTTCCCCCTCAAGAGAGTCCACTGCAGCACTTTCTTACCCGCTGAGAGAGTCAGCTACTCTTCTTACTGGGAGTTGGAACGAGAGAGGGTAGCAGTATTTAGATGAGATGCCTGTTGGTGAGGCTATAATCTCAGCCCAACTCCACAGCCGCAGATTTGTTTTGTACATGATGTCTGTAGCTGATAGGATATTTTACCCAAACTCTTATACTTAGAAATTTTTTGCTTTTTTCAATTTCGTAACTCAAATTAATTTTTTATTCTCAGGTAAAAGCTGAACTTGATAAAATATTGGAGGTTAGAACCCAAGCTCAAGGCTTATTTGAAAAAAATGGAGGTTGAAAAGGCAAAATTTGCCGAAAAATAAAAAGATTACGTAGATCGTCTCTACAAAATAGGAGTGGAGCTAAACGCCAGGTTGACCACAGAGCTCAAATTAATGGATGATAACAAATCTCTATAGATTTGGGAGGAAAAGCCACTGCCCGAGCTGAAAATGAAAAGAAAAGGGCTGGCGAGAAAAAGCTCGGGCTGATGAGGCTGAGAAAAGAGCTGAGGAGGCTAACAAGAGGGCGATTGAGGCTGAGATCAAGGCCTCTAGGGCAGTTGAGGAATGGAGAGCCTCTCTTGAGTTTGATACGTCAGCTCAAGATGCTTACGTCGTGGCCTCAGGAGAAATAATAAAGCACATTAATAAGGAGAGACCAGATTTTGATACTTCTTTCCTGGTGGAAGCCTATAAGGAACAACAAAAGGATCTTGATCAGGTATTGAAGGCAGCACAAGTTCGGATCTCTCCTGCCAATGAAGACGTTGAGGATGAGTTCATACCTCTACAAGACCCACTAGCCTCTTAGTTTTATTTTTTTATTTTATATTATTATTTTTGGCTTTTATTGAACTTTTGAAACTTCTTTTGGAGTTTTACTTGTAATCTTGTTTCATTAATGAATGAATATCAATTCATCTTTTTATTTATGTAAAACGTTATTACTTCTGCAATTTCCGTAAGTTATGCAAGAAATGAACCTTGCTATGTCTATTTGAACTAAGTGTTGCAGCATATGCAACCTTAGTTCGACTTGCTAGCGAGCAGGGTTTTATCGATTTCCTTGTTTAAGAAATTTCTCTAAGTGTTTTAGCACATGAAACTCTAGTTTGGCTTGCCATTGAGCAGGGCTTTACTAATTTCCTCATTTAGAAAATTTCTCTAAGTGTTGCAGCACATGCAACCTTAGTTCGGCCAGCCAATGAGCAGGGCTCTACTGATTTCCTCGTTTAGAAAATTTGTCTAAGTGTTATAGCATATGCAACCTTAATTCGACATGCCAAAGAGCAGAGCTTTACTGATTTTCTCATTTAGGAAATTTTTTAAAGTGTTACAGCACATGCAACCTCAGTTCGGCCTGCCAAATGAGCAGGGCTTTACTGATTTCCTTGTTTAGAAACTTTCTTTAAATGTTGCAGCATATGCAACCTTAGTTCGTTGAACAATATTTCTGTATATTTTTCCTTTTAAAAACAAATCTTTATTATAGATAATAGATGTGCTGTACGGATACATTTACTTTCTACTGGTAATATTTCTTAAGATGTTCTATGTTCCAAGGATGTAGCAGAGGTCTACCCTCCATATCTTCCAGCTCGTAAGCCCCTTTAAATAGCACTTTGGTTACTCTGTAAGGTCCTTCCCAATTAGGCCCCAGAGATCCAAAACTAGGTTCTCTTGTAGCTAAAAAACTTCTCCTTAACACCAAGTTACCAACCTCGAATTCTCATTTCCTGACATTCTGGTTATAGTATCTTGCATTGCGTTGCTTATATATGGCATTCCTGATTTCAGCATCATCCCTTCTCTCTTCTACTAGATCCAATTCTTCTCGCAACATTTTCTCATTTTCTTCCTCATTATACATCATTGTTCGAAAATAGAGGAAATCCTTATTTCAAGTGGAATTACAGCTTCTACTCCGAAAGCTAGGGAGAAAGGGGTTTCTCCAGTACTATTCCTAGATGTAGTACGGTAAGACTATAGCATGCTGGGGAGTTCCTCTGCCCATCCTCCATTAAGAGCACCAAGCTTGGCCTTCAGTGTATGCTTGATGATCTTACTGATTGCTTCGACTTGATCCTTAGCTTGATGATGATTTGACGTAGAGAAATGTTTTCGTATGCCAAAATTCTTAACAAAAATTAGCAAAGTGGATATTGTCAAATTGCTTTCTGTTGTCAGTTATATTGGAATGGGGTATTCCAAATATGCACACAATGGACTTCCACACAAAGTCGATAGTCTTTTGTTCTGTGATCTTAGCCAGGGGTTTAGCCTCTACTCATTTAGTGAAGTAATCAACTAAGAAAATTGAAAAATTTGTCCCACCTTTTCTAGTAGGCATGGGACCAATCAGATCAACCCCTCACTTGGAGAAGGGCCATGGGGACATTACACAAGTCAACTCTTCTGGTTAGAGCTTTATGCTGGGGCCGAAGCGTTGACATTTATCACATTTTCTAGCAAATTCTAATGCATCCTTTCTCATCGTGGGCCAAAGTATCCTTGTCGAGTTATCTTATGAACTAATTATCGCCCACCGGAGTGATTTCCACACACTCCTTCATGTATTTCTTACAAAGCATAAAGTGCCTCCTCTTCATTCAAATATCTCAATAAAGACACGGAATATCCTCATTTGTAGAGAACATTGTCAATTAATGTATACCTTGCATACCTTGCTGACCTCATCTGAACCTTTCTCGCCTCTACGAGATCTTTTGGATACGACCAAATTTTTAGGTAGGAACTAATTTGATCCATCCATGTAGGCTTGAGATCATCATTGAAACAATTTCCAATCTTTCGATGGCCGGATGAGAAATCCTTCCTACATGAATGCTGTCAAACTCCTCTATCCATTCACTTGTTTCCAACCGAGCTAAAGTGTTGGCATGACCATTTTGAGTTCGATGAATTCGTTTGACTAGCACAACTTGGAAATTTGTGAACTCTTGCTTGACAACCTGGAGATAGTTGTTCATCATTTCTTCCTTAGTTTGGTAAGCTTCGTTGACTTGATTGACAACCAATTACGAATCACTATAGACTATTAAGTGAGAAATTCTCATTTCCTTTGCCATCCTCACCCCTGCTATAAGCGCTTCGTATTCAGCTTCATTATTCGAGGCTTTGAAGTTAAATAATAATGCCTCCTAGAATAATTGACGATTTGGACCGATCAAGACAACTCCGACCCCTAATCGATCTTCAGTAGAAGATCCATCAACGAAGAGTTCCCATGGAATGTCGCAAGGGAGGTCTTTGATTGGGTTTGAACTGAACTTCGCAACAAAATCAACGAGAGCTGGCCCTTTATGGAAGTACGGTGCTTGTATCTTATGTCGAACTGTCCAAGTTCCACTACCCACTTAATCATCCGACCTGAAGTATCAGGCTTTTCTAAAACCTGCCATAACAGGTAATTAGTTAATATCTCGATTGGGTGTTCCAAAAAGTAAGGCCTCAACTTCCTTGTTGCCATAACCACGACATAAGCTAGCTTTTCTAAGGGAGAATAATGGAGCTCTGCTTCATGGAGAGCTTTGCTTATATAGTAAAAATGATGCAGTATTCCTTTCTCCTTCCTATCCAAAACAGCACTAATAGCGTGCTCAAACACTATAAGATATAAAATCAGCATTTCTCCTTCTTTTGGTTTTGATAATACCGGTGGTTGCGCCAACCATTGTTTTAACTTATCAAAGGCGAGTTGGCATTCAGGGGTCCACTCAAACTTCTTTCCTCCTCGTAGGACATCGAAGAAAGGTTTGCACTTATAAGTTGACTTTGACATAAAACAACTGAGGAGAGCTACTCGTCCAGTCAAACTTTGAACCTCCTTAGGCTTTGTTGAGACACACATTTCGATGATAGCTCGTATCTTCTTGAATTTGCTTCGATTTCCCGACGATTCACTAGATAACCCAAGAAGTTTCCTGAGCTCACACCAAAAGCACATTTATGCGGGTTTAGCTTCATCCTAGGGGTGGCAACCAAGCTTAGCGACTCGTCGAATCGTCCACTCGACTCGTAAAAAGTGAGCCACGAGCCGCTCGGGCTCGTAAAAAAAACCAGCCCGAGTCGAGTCATGAGTGAGCTCGATGAGCCGAGCAAGGCTTGGCTCGTCGAACTTGCGAGTGGCTCATGGGCCTTGCCCACAAGCCGAGACCACGAGCCTCCTGAAAAATCAAAGAAAAGTTTAAAAAAAAAAACGTGAAAAAGTAAAAAAATAAAAACAAAAATAAAAATAAAAATAAAAAAGCTCATGGGCTCACGGCTCTGCTCGTGAGCTCACGAGCTCGTGGGCTGAGCTGAGATCGCCCATAAGAAAATGAGCCACGAGCTCAAGCCGAGCTCGTAGGTTTAAGGGCCGAACCATTGCCATGACTACTTCATTCTGTATTTCCTCAGGATTTCGAACATTTTTGCAAGGTGTATATGGTTCCTGGCATCCGTACTCTGTACTAACATATCATCAACATATACCTCCATGGTTTTACCAATGTGCTTGGCAAACATAGAATTAACTAGGTGTTAGTAGATGGCTTCGGTATTTTTAAGACCAAAAGACATCATTTTGTAACAGTAAAGATCTCAGTCAGTGATGAAAGCGGTGTGTTCCTGGTCCTATTCGTACATAGGAATTTGATTATACTCTGAGTATGTGTCCATGAAATTAAGCAATTCATGTCCAACTGTTGCATCTACCATCTAGTCTATCCTTGGTAGTGAAAAGCTGTCCTTAGGCCATGCTTTGTTCAGATCACTGAAATCTATGCACATTCTCCAATCTCCATTGTTTTTTTTTCACAAGGACTGGGTTAGCAATCCATCTTGGGTATTTAGCTTCACAAATAAATCCATTATAAAACAACTTCTGCACTTCCTTGTTTAAGGTTTCGTATCTTTCTGGATTCAGAGGTCGACGTCATTTTTGTCTAGGCCGCACCATTGGATCGATACCCAACTTATAGCAAATGATCCCTGGGTCTAGCCCTTTCATATCTGAATGATTCCAAGCGAAAACATCGAGGTTTTGACAAAGGAACTTAATGATTTGACCTCGGAGGGGTGGTTGGTGTTCGCGGCCTATTAGTATCGCCTGATCCGACCTCCACTTTATCCAACTCCTCCATGGGCTCTCCTCCTTTCACACTCATACGTGGGTCTAATGAGTTGATATCGAACTCGAACAAGTATACCATAAGAAATCCTAGAGGAGCATGTGTATCCTTATTTGTTGGACAACTCTTCATCTGACACATATCAACAATATCTCTATTTCCCCTGACTGGCCTGCCATAAGGTATGGGAAATTTAAGTGAATAGTGGTACATTGATACAATTGGTTTGAGATCAAATAATAGAGGCTGCCCCATGATGGGGTCATAAGGTGAATTGGAATTAAATACTACAAACTTTGCATTCAATTTAGCTCGGGGTGGAGCTTCACCGAGCTCGACTGAGAGTTTGATCACCCCTTTTGCTTTGGTGAGATCCCCATTGAGTCCTAAAACCACGTTTGGATATGGTTGTAGAAAATTCAATGGAATTCCCATCCATTCCAGTATGTTAATGTAAAGTATGTTGAGGGAGCTTCCCGTATCAACTAGAACTTGGGAATGATAACTCCTGCTATGGGTATCGATATTACCATGATTCCTGAATAGGGGTGCAAATCCGCTTCCTTTTCTTCAAACAAAAGTTGATCATCCATTGCATTCCTGCGGTGCTTCTCAGTAATGCCAATCTCATAGAGGTCAGCAACAGTAGGTCTTTTAAGTTTTGTCTTCCCTACTCGATTGTCTTGTTAGCCTCTCAACATCTGGATTTGAGGGCTAGGTAGATTGATGTTGCAACCTCTTGCCTCGACTTGATTCCCGCGTATTATACCAATTCCATTTGGAGTAAAAAACTTTATGCAATAATGGTATATAGAGGTGGCGGCCTGTAGTTCGTGCAGTATGGGTATCCCTAATATGACATTATAGTTGGAAGGAAGGTCGACAACAACAAAATCTGCTAAGATTCTTCTCTGACAAGGGAGTTTGCCTAACTCCACACTTAAAACGATTTGATCTCGAGCTTCAATAAGATCATCGGAAAACCCCTGCAACCTTCTGGAGTATGACTGGTGGTAGCTTTCTTGGATTCCCATTTGCCCTAAAGTTCAGGAATACAATATATTGACTGAACTCCCATTATCCACCAGAGTCTGGTGAACTTGTATCCCAACAACAGCTATGGTTATTACCAGTGCGTCACTTTGGTCCTGCAAAATCCCGTACAAATCTTCTTTCGAAAATCCAAACCATTCTGAGTATGACGTGGTGTTAGCATTAGGCTCTGGTATTATAATTTTACCAGATGCTCTGAGTATGACTAAATTAGTTAGGACTGATTTGAACTTGAGAGATGTAAATCAATTAATATTGAAGGATTCAATCAAGTATACATAATTAATTGCTATCAAAATTGATGATTGCTATGGTTTTATATTTCGAGAAAGACTACTAAAAACACAAGCAAACAAACAAAAGTATAACACTAAATGACTTTTTTGAACTTGCATCAAGCATTGAAATCGTTTAATAATTCATAAAAATTTATAAGTAATATATCTAAAACTAATTCTTTACGTATTCTATACTTGATCGATATGTGTACGCGCATATCTGGGGTGTTTATTTTTAAGATTGATTACAAAGCACTCTTTTCTTCACATTCATGTTTAGTTGGATTTTATCAATGAAAGTCGACATCTCGATACGTGATGATTCTTCATAAGTTTGAATGTCTAAACCTTCAAGTTTCAACTAGCTAGTAATATAATACTCAATGGAAGTCTAGATTTCAAATTAAGTATTCCAGATTTAGATGGACACAAAAGATGTAAATAATTATTATGCCACTGTCTTCACGCACTTTTGTGCATTTTCATTTCATTTTATTTTTTCGTTGTGTCCCTTCTTTTGTTTTTATGATATTTTCTTTGATTTTTGAAGGTGATTCTCACTCTACATTGTAATAGCTTTCTTTCTTAATAGATGTGTCTTAAATATTGGAGATGAATATGTCGGATTACTCAAGGATGACTTCACAAAGCAATGTAGATACCTTTTTTTACTTGCCACGACTAGTGTAATGTTTTTTTTTTTCTGAAAAATAATAATAATTGGGACTAAACCCATAATGTGGCTACACAATATTTTCAACAAGCATGAAATCAATACTTATCTAAATAGCTCCCAATACCATATCAACTACACCCAAACTATTTCTTTAAATTGGTTAAGTAGTCATGTTTTTAATTATGATCTCGGCTCCTCAACTTAAGTTCAATATTAATTTAATCTATTCTTTCAATATAATGCATAATAATTATCATGACTATTGTGCTTAATATGACATGATGTAACATGAATAAGTGAAAGATTAGCATAAAAATACATCACTAATCACAAATAGTATCACTATTGTAGTCATTTCGTATTTACATGAGTAGAAATTTTCCTCCTACTATGATTTTTAACAAATAAATTTGAGAAAGAACAATAATTTAAATTAATCTAACAGCCTAAATTAAAACTCTTTAAAATTTGAAAATGGTCCCACTCCAAACACGCACCCGATAACCTTCCATAGTCTGTGGGTCAGCATGATTTAGGTGGGTTGTAGGAAGGACGTTGGGTGGGTGTTTGGAGGTGGGCCCTCTTGAGATTTTAAAAGTATTTTAGTTTAAATCAATAAATTTAGGACAAATTGCAGTCAGGTATCAAACCTTTCATTTAATTGCAAACTTTGCCAAAACATTTCATTTGTACCACCTACAATACCAAAATTTTAAAAAACTCGCACCCGGAGTCCAAATTGACATAAACCGTTAATTTGATTGTTAGTTGACCAAAATTAAAAATCTGACCAATGTTAATCAATTTTTAAAAGACAAAATGGTAACTTTTACATTTTTTCATATAAAAAAATAAAATAAAATAATTAAATCAAAAATAAAAAAACCCTAATATCTTCTCCAACCACCCTACCCCACCTCACTCCCCACCCAACCTAACCCAATCCAAAATCAAAACTGTCGACACCACCACACCGACCTCCCTCACCGTCCTTCAATCACCAATCTTCGGCACAACCTCTCCAAACTCCAAAAACTAGAAATTGAACAAAAGTCAACTCTCCACTTCCATTTGAGCAATAAATCGAATATCTTATGTGCAATTAATTTCTAAATATCCACAAGTTTAATTTTTCAATAAATCTCATGTCATTGAACTGATAATTTCTTGAATCTACACAAGAAATTAAGAGAAATGATAATGAATTATGAGAGTACTCACAGTGCTGCGACTCTCTGCCCAGCACCAACAACCAAACCAAAATCAATAAGATTAAGAACGAAGACAATAATGATCAATAGTTTGGAAGTCATTGAAGTTCAACTTGAGTTTGATAACCACTTCCCAAATCTAGATCTCTTCACTTCTCTCTCTGCTTAAAGATGCGTACTTTAGAAATCAAGAAGAAATTTATGACAGATAATAAGGTAAAAATGAATAGCTGGTTCAGAAATTGGATTGACCAGGAAAAATAAGGTGAAATGAATACTTCGTATAATTGACCCTATTTGAACTAGATAGCTATTAAAAATTGAAAAAAAAATAATAATTTGCACCAAGCTTTGACTCCATAAATTTGTGCCGAAGATTAGTAGCTGAAAAACGGTGGCGGAGATGGGTGTGTTGGTGTTGGCAGTTTTGGTTTTGGGTTGGGTGGGGGGTGGGGTGGTTGGAGAAGATAATAGTGTTTTTTTGTTTTTGATTTAATTATTTTATTTTATGTTTTTTTTATTTGAAAAAATGTAAAAGTTACCATTTTGCCCTTTAGAAATTGGTCAACATTGGTCAGATTTTTAATTTTTGGTCAGCTAACGATTTCTGTCAATTTAGACTCCGAATGCGAGTTTTTAAAAATTTGGTACCGTGAGTGGTACAAATGAAATGTTTGGACAAAGTTTACAACTAAATGAAAGGTTTGATACCGTGGCTGCAATTTTTCCAAAAATTATTTAAAAGCTCAAGGAAGGGTCCCTTTTACGAGAGTGATTTCCCTATTTTATTTATTATTTATTTTTTTAAATGTTGAAATTGTCTGTTTCTGCTTACTCTTTTACTGCAATGTACAAAGACCTTATTTTACTTTATCAATGTGGTACGAAATCGCGTATGGTTGACATTGACTCGAACAATATTTTGAGTGGTAGTTGATTTGAATTCTCGATCACAACTGCATTATATAATTGAAACGAACCAAGCAATTTTTATATTATTTTCCTTCGTCAGTACATTTAGCACCTATGGATTAAAATCAAAATTTCAGTAAATTTTAATAAATTAATGAAATGTGTTAGTCTCATAAAATATACTATTAAAATTAATTTTTAATTTTGACTTAAACTAAAATTTTAACAAACATGACTTATTGCATTACAAACTTCTAATTGGTGATGGCAACGAGTTGAGCCTAGCGGCTCGTGAGCCCAAGCTCAGTGCTGGGTATTGGCTCGTAAAAAAAAAGACTCGAACCTAATCTTAAGCCGTACCCAATCTTGGCTCGTTCCCAAAAAATGGGGTTGGCTTGGGCTCCAACCGAGTTCGTTCACGAGCTTTTCGATTTTTTTACTTGAATATACGAAAATTTGATAGTTAATTTACAAACTACAAAACTAATTTAAAAACTATGAAAATAATTCTGTAAGTTGTTGAATTTTACAACTAAATGGTCATTTCTTTATAAACAAAAAAAAAAAAAAAATTTAATTATGCAAGTGGTTTAAAAAGGCACGCCACACAGGTCCAAGTACAGGGAACCCCGTGTTTGGGCTCGTGCGGCTAGCTCGGGCTTCGGCCAAATCTCATTTTTGAGGTTTTGCTCCGAGTCTTGGCTTGTACAAACGAGTTTTGAGTTGACTCGACTCAAGCTTTTTTCGAATTGAGTCACGGATAGTTTGAATCCACGTGTTTGTTTGCCACCACTACTGACTCTTTCGCAAGCATAAAGTCAATGCCTTTTCTACTCTTTTTTGGTAATCAAATTTCGCTGTTAGCTTTTAACGCGTATTTCATCAATCTTGCTTTCCCTACTTAACATCTACAAATTGATGGACGTCAGAGAGAGAGAGAGAGAGAGAGAGAGAGAGAGAGAGAGAGAGAGAGAGAGATGGGGAAGATAAGCTCTGAAACCCCGAATGAAACTACAATAAACCATTTTAGTCATCCACACCCTTTGAAGCTGTCCAATTATCAAACCCAACATACCGTAATCCAATCTTCTTCTTGTTCAGGATGCAGGCTTCAGGTCTCTGGATTGACCTACAACTGCACAACTTGCAACTATTTTCTTCACAAAAAATGCTCCGAAATGCCGCAAAAAATCTCTCATCCTTTTCATAAACAGCACGTCTTTTCTCTTCTTCCGAAGCCTGTGTATCCGAACGGAGTCTTCCACTGTGATGCTTGTGGGGAAACTGGCAATGGCTTTTCCTACCACTGCAAAGAGTGCACCATTGATATGCACATACTTTGTTCCATTATGCCGTTATCCCTCACTCACGCTTCTCATCCACACAAGCTCAATCTTACTTTTGAATGTCCTTATCCTATGAAGAGTTTTTGCTGTGATATATGCAGAAAATATGGCTCAAATATCTGGCTTTACAGGTGCCGCTCGTGTGGATTTGATGCGCATTTGAATTGCGCAAAAGGCGCTCCACCTTCTCCACCTCAAGTGTCTCATATGCAACAAAACCCTATAAATTTCATGTCTTTTCAATCTCAAACTCCGACGCCTCAAACATTTACATCTTTTCAACCTCAAACACCGGTGCCTCAAGCATTTACGTCTTTTCAACCTCAGATTCCGATGCCTCAAGGATTTACATCTTTTCAACCTCAAACTCCGATACCTTGTCCACAAGCATTTACATCGTTTCAACCTCAAAGCAATGCCACTTTTGGCACTCCTGCTGCTACGGTTATGCCTACTTATGGGAATAGACAGAACAATGAAGTCTTCCTTCAGACACTTCAACAAATATATAGTAATGCCCAACAGAATTACTTGCAGACTTTGACGGCTGCCACTGGAGGCGGAGGTGACAGAGAATCGGAACAACTGCTTCAAATGTTTTCAAACCTTAATATTAATGGTAGTGGCAGTGGCGGGATCCCTGGTTTGAATACTTTTGGTGGTGGCAGTGGAGGCATCCCTGGGTTGGATGCTTTCGGTGGTGGCAGCATCCCTAATTTCGATGCTTTTGGTGGTGGCTTAGGAGGGCAAAACTTTTTACAAGCATTGATGAATAATGGTGGTGCTGATGGTGGAGGGCTTGGCGGAGGCAACGGACTAGACATACTGCAATCGTTATTGGGTGGTGGAAACGGTCTTGATCTTCTTGGAGGTGGTGGAGGTTTGCTTGACACCCTTGGTGGACTCGGTGGATTCCTTTAAAGCTTTTGAATAATTATCATGCTAAGTTTACCTCAAATAAAGAGGTTTAAGTTTAAATGAATCTTGTTCTTTCCTTTCAAAAATGCAAATAATGTTTATAAATCTTTTCTTGAATCATCTGGATGAAATTAATTAATCCTTGCTAATTAATCTCTGTCGAAAAAATTTGCAGCCTTTCAATATTTAAGGCCAAATTTGTAGTTGAAATCATATCAACTTCTTTCTGATTTTATTCTTCATCTGCATGCAGTGGCAGACCCAGGATTTCGAGCCAGCACGGGCGACCATAGATCGTCGACCG
>CAIGRP010054603.1:0-24023 GCA_903798385.1 Fraxinus cuspidata
GTATTTTCTCCATACTTTATTCTTCTTTTTATATTTTCTGGTAACTTTCTCCACCATTCAGATGTAATTCCTCTAAATGTATGTTCTATAAATCCAAATGCTTTATATGTTTCCCATTTATTAAATTGTATAGCTAAATAATGTCGAACAACTCCAAGGTGATTTACTAGGATGGATAAGCTTTTCATCCAGTAAATCATTGATTCCTTTGACACAGTGATCTAGTAATTTCTTATTCATTTGAATATGGCGAGACTTTGTAGGAATACTAGATTCATGAAAATCGAGAGTATATGGAATTGAAACGACATGTCTCTTTCTATCTCAGAAAGCATTAGGAATAGTTGAACATATCTCATTCTCAACACATTTTTGAAAAAGAGAATTTTTTTTCAATAATTGAGGGGTTTCACAACTGTTCCTCAATTCTTTGAAAGTTATTATTCTTTTAAGAATTGAATATGTTTTTTCTTCAAATTAATATTATTGATAATTTTTGAAATAGACCCTTCTTTCAAATTGTTAACATCCTTGTAAGAAGCAGTATTCATAAATTTGAAAATAATTTCTTGACCAAAGATATTTATAGCTAATCCTTTTGAATAAGTTCTTCCTCTTTAGTAAGAACATTTATGGTTTTATAACCACAAACTTCTTTACTATGACTTGTAAAGGAGGATGAAGAATTTGAACTGGTTTCAACATTAGAATCTTTTTGATGTTTATAGAACATTTCTAACCTAAAATCAGGAAAATCGTATTTTGAAGAATTGATTAAATTGAGAAGTTCAAGATTAACATTTTCATTATTTTGAAGATTGTTAATCTTGCCTTTCATATGAAATTTATTAGAATAATGTTGTCTAGACCAAGGCGCATGTTTTTCGTTGCTTTGTTCATAATCTTCTGAAAAATGCAAACAGACAAGACATTATTCTAATAAATGTCTTACGAAAGGCAAGGTTAACAATCTTCAAATTGATGAAGATGTTAAACTTGAATTTCTCAAATCAATCAATTTTTGAGAAGATGATTTTTTTTTTTTTTTTAAATTTTGAGTTAGAAATGGTCTATCAACATCAAGAAGATTCTATTGTAGAAACTAGTTCAAATTCTTCATGCTCCTTTACAAGTCATACTAAAGAAGTTTTTGGTTGTAAAACCATAAATATCTTCCAAAAGAGGAAGAACTTATTCAAAATGATTAACTACAAATATCTTTGGTCAAGAAATTACTCTCAATTTTAAAAATCTGCCTTCTCACAAGGATGTTAACACTTCGAAAGAAGCATTTATTTTAAAAATTATCAATAATATTAATTTGACGAAAAAGCATATTCAATTTTTAAAAGAAGAAATTAACTCTCTAAGAATTGAGGAACAGTTGTGAATCCCCTCAATTATTGAAAAAATTTATCTTTTTAAAAAATGTGTTGAGAATGAGATATGTTCAACTATTCCTAATTCTTTCTGAGATAGAAAGAGAAACGTCGTTTCAATTCCATATACTCTCGATAGTCATGAATCAAGTATTCCTACAAAATCTTGCCCTATTCAAATGAATAAGGAATTACTGGATCACTGTGTCAAAAAAATCAATGATTTACTGTATAAAAAACTTATCCGTCCAAGTAAATCGCCTTGGAGTTGTTCAGCATTTTATGTCAACAATTCTTCTGAAATTGAAAGAGAAGTCACTCGTTTAGTTATCAACTACAAACCGCTCAATAAAGCTCTTTGATGGATTATATATCCATTATCTCAAAAGTAAGATATGTTAAACAGATTATATAAATATGTTATCTTCTCAAAATTTGTTATGAAATAAGGTTACTGGCAAATTCAAATTTATAAAGAAGACAGATACAAGACATCATTCAATGTTCCTTTTGGCCCAATATGAATGGAACATCATGCCATTCAGTCTTAAAAATGCTTTTTCCGAATTTCAAAAAATTATGAATGATATTTTCAAGTCTTATTCAAATTTTATTATTGTTTACATTTATGATGTTCTAATTTTTTCAGAAAGTTTAGAACAAAGTTTTAAGCATATCAATACATTCATTTATGTCATAAAAAATAATGGTTTAACAATTTTTGCTAAAAATGTCGTTTTATGTCAAACAAGCATTAGGTTCTTAGGGCATATTATTCATGCAAAACCTATTACACCAAGAAGTCTTGATTTCACCAACAGATTTTCAAATGAAATCTTAGACAAAACAGTCTTCAAAGATTTTTAGACTGTGTCAATTATTTAGGTGGCTTTATCAAATAGATAAGAATCTTATGTACCCCTCTTTTCAAAAGATTTCAAAAAAATCCGAACCCCTGGAGTCATGAGCAAACTTACAAAAAGTCAAAAGCCCTGTCAAAAGTATACCATGTTTGTCTATCCTAGACCATACTGTTTCAATTATTGTTGAAACCGATGCGTCTGATATTGGTTTTAGTGGTGTTTTAAGTTAAATTTCAAAACAGTCTTGTCAAAAAGAGCTAGTTAGATTCCATTCTGAAATATGTATAGGCCCTCAAAAGAATTATTCCACTACCAAAAAAGAAATCTTATCAATTGTTTTATTCATTTCAAAATTTCAAGATGATTTACTAAACAAAAAGTTTGTTTTTAAAAAACAAACTGTAAAGCATCAAGTGATGTCTTGCAAAAAGATGTAAAAATCTTGTTTCAAAGCAAATTTTCGTAAGATGGCAAGTAATCCTATCTTGCTTTGATTTCGAAATTCTATATATACAAGAGAAATCAAACTTTTTTGCTGGCTTTCTCACAATAGAGTTTTTGCAATACAAAGAGACAGAAAAATGAGAGATATGGATTTTTTCTTCGCGGAGAATAACAAGAAAAAAGCTTTTGGTCCGTTCTCTTTATCATTTTCAAGTCATTTTCTATTTTCGATTTTTCAAAACAGTGAAAACGCGTTCTCTTTCCCATTTTAGAAAACCCATTTTTGAAAACAAATTAAAAATTTACAAAGAAAACTCACAACGACAAATTTGTTGTTTTGAGTGTTTTCAGTTATAATCAAATCAAAAATTTCAAAACGCGTTTTGAGTGTTTTTAAAATAATTTTTCAAAATGCCAAGAAGAACACATTTTCAACAATCTCAAAATGGACACTCAAAATCCAAAATGAATTCAAAACTCAAAACACAAAACTAAATCACAAAGAGAACAACAACTTCAATTCCCATTCTTTCAACAGAAGATTATATTTAAAATTCTTTTCATAGTTCAAAAAATGAAGGATATAGTTCCTCAACTTCTCAAAAAACAACACTAGTTTCAAAAATCACATTCTTACAAACAACTTAGAGTAAGAAACCTCTGAGAAAAAATCCTCAAATTTCAAAAAAGCCCTTCAAATAGAATCTAGAAAATTACCAGATATTAATCTCTCTCTATCTTTTCATTAATTTAACAAATATATTCAAATTCCTATTTTTGAAAATGAAACATCTTGGATCCATCGATATTCTTCTCTTGAAAAATGTCTTTAGAACATTTTTCCAACAAATTTCCATTTCATGCCCAAAAATCTCAAAAAGACGAGCTTATTAAGAAGCCATCCTTATCAAATCAGGATCGTCTATAATAACTCAACACTTAAATTCCAAAAAAAAAAAAAATCATATTTATTTTTCAAAAATTTCAGTTCAAAGGGTGTTGTTATTCGAATATTGGGAACAAGACTCATGGAAAGAGAAGATAATGCATCTCTATAAAGACGATTCATTTGAATTTCTTTTCAATTATTTTGATTGTCAAGAGGCCTTGTTTAATGCCTTTTTATTTTATACCAAAAACACACTCTTGGTTTATTCCTTTTAATCAAAATTGTGTTTCAACTTTTCCAAAATTATTTCAAAATTAGTTCGAGCATTTTGGCTTTAACGAGACTATTTTATCAAATCTTACTCGTCAAGGGTTCAAACATTTCAAGAAAGAGACAAAAATATTTTTAAAGCCTCAAGAAAATCTTTTTTTTTTTCAATTTGCTCACAATCTCAAAATCTCATGGATATTTTGTTGGGGGCTATCAAATTATTCAAAAATACAAGCGCTGAATATAATGTCAAAACTTGTTCAGAGACTTAAAATCAAATAGTGGTGAAAATTTCGTGAAACAAATTGCTACCCTAAAGCAGTAAATTCTTAGACTTAAGAGCAAAGGAATGCAGGTGTCCCAAAACTATCAAAAAAGGAACTTGGCAAACACACTGACTTCCATGCTAAAAAATCAAAGCTCATGGCTATGTTCAATCAATACAAGACTTTGAAAGAATTACAGGTTATTTCGGAGAAAAGTGCTTCATTAGCTTAAGCATCTTCAAAAAGATCAAATTCAGATGAAGATAATTATTCTTAGTCAGTGTCAGGAGATTATGAACAAAGCAACGAAGATATGTATTTTGGTCTAGACAATATTGATGACCTTATTGAAGAAGAAAATTAAAGGAACTATTCAAAATGTCAATATGGACTCAGTTTTTCTTGATGAATTAAAAGATTACATGGTACAAAAATCAAGAAATTTACTTTTCAAAATATGTTTGCTACCAAACAAATTATTTTTACCTGCCTTTCCGACACTTAAAAGCGAACAAAAAACTTTATTAAAGCAACTTTAATAAAACATATTCCACAATTCGAAAAGTCGAGAGAGAAAGGACAATTATTTCAAGAATGACAGACAGAAAGGACACGAGGATAGATATTTGTGCTCCCTAAACCTTCCTTCAAAGATTCTCCAATAGAATTCAATTTGGTTTCAAGTCCAAAGCTTCAACTATAAAACAAAGTAGAAGATTGGAGACTCTTCAAGTGTGATTTAACGAGAGGTAAATCATCTTCATGAAAACTTTTAGATTATCCTTATATTTTAAAAGTTTTCTTTATTCAATTCTATAAAACTTTCAATATTTCAATATTGCAATTCTCAAAAATTTTGTAATTCTCAAAATTTTTCAAATTAAATAATTTTTTCTTCATTTAAAGGGATAATATTCCACTTATCACTATACTATTGAGCTATTCACTTGTCCCTGGGCCTATTATATGTATTTTTTCCATTCATAATTACAATAGTTTTAAGAATATAATTTCGAAATTAACAAACTTCTAAAAAACTTACAAATATCAGAGGTGTGTGACTCTTACCTGTTGTGATAAATTATTATGATTTGGGGTATTTTCAATTGTGATTTTAATAAACTTTAAAAGATAATTAATTCTAAAGACTTTTCAAATTCTGGATAAATTTCTAGAAAATTCATAAAAATCTCATAAAAAATGGTGAATTTTCAAAAAGTTTGTTATGTGTATTCTTAAACTTGATATCCATCCAAATATTTTGAAATCATTTTATTAATGATATTTTTATAATTCCATGAGTTATTGATGACATCTAAAATTTTTAATGAATTTAATAAAATCAATTAAAATCTTAATTAGGAACACTTAAAATTTGAAGGAGTTTTAAAATTTATCAAAATCTTAATTGATGACACCATTATTAGTATGATGTTTGATAGGGACCTAAGCATATACATTCATGTGACCACCTAATGTTTTTAAAAAAATTAATACCTAATTAATGAAATTAAAAACTTAAAAAAATATGATTTTGTTATAAAAATAATAGACCAAAAAGAAACAAAAATATTAGAGTTAAAACTCAAGTGTGTATTTTATTAATAATCAAGACTAGTATTTATATGGTCTAAAATAAGAATTACATTTGGAATGAAATATAATCTCTGAACTAGATAACACTTATCTATATATTATGATACTACTAAATAATCACAAATAATTATCTCATTATTTTACAACTCTCCATCTTTGATAATTATTTGTACAATAATTGACTCGTTAAAAACTTGTTTGATAAAAATTTAATGGGACAAAAAAAATCAAATGATGAAAAAATAGTACAGTTATTTTGAAGTATTAAAAATAAATGCTATTTCGTTAAAATATTGTTAGGAAAATCCAGTGGGATAAAACCCAAGCGAAGGAAAAAGAGTACAACTACTCCCCTGATATTGATCACTGAAAATCTTAGAGTTGACACATTCCAATCTTGTAAACTAATTTCTTGAATGTAGATGTTGACAATGTTTTTGTAAATAAATCAGCCACATTGTCACTTCAACATATTTGTTGAATATTGATGTCGCCATTTTTCTGAAACTCATGTGTATGAAAGAATTTTGGAGAAATATACTTCGTCATGTTTCATTTTATATAATCTCATTTGAGTTGTGCAATACAAGCAGCATTATTTTCATACAAAATTGTTGGATTATCTTTTGTTGAAATTAATCCACATATACTTGGATATGATGAGTCATGTTCCTCAACCATACACATTCTCGGCCTGCTTTATGGATAATAATAATTTCAGAATGATTTGAGGACATTGTTGTTAATGATTGCTTCATAGATCTCCATGATATAGTTGTTCCTCCACGTGGAAACACGTATCATGTTTGTGATTTAGCTTTAAGTGGTTAGAGAGATAACATGCATTTGCATATTCCACTAAAGCAGATCCTGACTTTTGAGAATAAAATAATCCCAAATCAATAGTATCCTTTAGGTAACGAAAAATATGTTTAACACCATTCCAATATCTTTGTGTTGGTGCATAGCTATATCTTGCAAGGAGATTTACAGAAAAAATGTATGTTGGGTCGAGTATAGTTTGCAAGATAAGTTAACGCTTCAATTTCACTAAGATATAGTACTTCAAGACCAAGAATCTTTTCTCCATAAAGTAGACGAAAATGATCATTTTTCTCATCAAGTGATCGAACAACCATAGGTGATGCTAATGGATGTGCATTATCCATATAAAATTGTTTTAAGACTTTTCCTGTATTTGTAGATTGATGAACAAATATTTCTTTTGGAAAATGTTCAATCTGCAACCCGAGACAAAATTTGATTTTTCCCAAATCTTTCATTTCATATTCATTTTTCAAATAATTTACAGTTTTGTTGAACTCTTCAAAAGTTCCGATTAAATTTATGTCGTCAACATAAACTGCCACAATTGTAAATCCAATATTTGTTTTCTTTATGAAAACACATGGGCAGACATCGTCATTTTTATAGCATTCCTTCAACAAGTATTCGCTAAGGCGATTATACTACATGCGTCTGGATTGTTTCAATTCATATAATGATCTTTGCAATTTAATTGAGAACATGATTCTCGGGCATGTATCATTTGTTTCTTGCACTTTATGTCCTTTAAAGACTTTCATATATATGTCACTATCAAGTGAACCATATAAATATACAATCACTACATCCATAAAACACATATCGAGTCTTTGTGACACAGTCAAACTAATTAAGAATCTAAAAGTAATGGTGTCTATTACAAGAGAATATGTTTTCTTATAATCAATTCTTGGTCTTTGTGAGAAACCTTGAGTTACAAGCCGGGGTTTGTATCTTATAATTTCATTATTTTCACTTCTTCTTTATTCAAAAATCCATTTGTATCCAACATGGATACATTTTCAGGTGTTCGAACTACGGGTCCAAACACTTTCCGTTTTTTTAAAGAGTTCAATTCCACATGTATGACTTCTTTCCACTTTGGCCAATCATTTCTATTTTTATAGTTTTTAACAGATTATGGTTCATGATCCTTATTTTGCATAATGTCAAGAGCCACGTTAAATGTGAAAATATTGTCTATAACAATATTATTTCTTTCCCATAATTTATGAGGTAATATACAATTTATTGAAATCTCATTATTTTCGGACACTTGTAGTTATTCAAGAACCATATTTTTAATGTTTGATTGATCAATCTTTTCTAGTGTTACTTCTTTTAAAATTTCTTGTTGATTTTTCTATTGTACTTTTCTTTTTCGAGGTTTAGAGTCTTTTGAACCAACCGGTCCACTACGCTTCTAGTGTATTTGAGATTCATTTGCTACAACAAATGCTAGTTGCAAATGTGAATATTGATAATATGCAGTTGGTATGATAAGGACCAATAACGCAGCATGTAATATGACATGATCCCAAACAGAAGTTGAGAGTTTTATTTTCATAAGTAATGGTCTAGCAATAAGTTGTAGACATTTAATTAATGAGTCCACTAAACCATTTTGTGTATGAACATGCGTAACCGAATGTTCAACAATAATTCCAATGGACATACAATAATCATCAAATGATTGAAATCTAAATCCACCAGCATTGTCAAGACGAATAGTCTTGATTGAGTAATTGGGGAATTGCGCTCGTAATTTTATAATTTGAGAAAGTTGTCTCGCAAAAGCTACATTCATAGTGAAAAGTAAGGAAAACATGTGATAACCTAGTAGAAAAGTCAATTAATACTATAAAATAACGAAATGGTCAACATAGTGGGTGTATTAGCCCATATATATCTCAATGAATCCTTTCCAAGAAAGTTGGAGATTCAATATTGACCTTTGTAGCCGAATGTCTAATCAGTAACTTGTCTTGCGAATAAGCCACACATGGATAATCATTAGGTAAAAGAATCTTCTGGTTCTTTAAATGATCTCAATGTGAGTTGTTTATTATTCGAAGCATCATTATAGCCCCGGATGTCTAAGCTGATTATATCAAAGTATAAAATTTTTTGGATTAACAAATTTCAGGTTCGTGATAATATTTGATTCGACCATTTTATAAATGTATAATACATGCCAGATAAGAGTGCATGAAGTTTTTCTTTTTTTTGTTTATGACCAGATACAAAAAAGTTACAACATTATTTTCTTGCATCGTCTCAATGTAATATCCATTGCAGCGAATATCTTTAAAACTAAACAAATTTCTTCTGGATTTGCTTGAATAAAGTGCATCGTCAATATATAAGTTTGTATATTTGGTAAAAGAATACAAGCTCTTCCGGAGTCTTCAACGATATTTGATGCACCTGATATCATATTAATATTATTTTCTGCTAATGTTAAGTACAAAAAATATTTTTTGTCGTGAAGAATAGTATGTGTAGTTGCACTATCAATCAAGCAAATATTTTCGCAATCCATTTTGAATTTATAAGAAAATAGATATATCTTAAAAAAAAATTGAATTTGAATTTAAAAGAGTAAACATAATTCAGTACTACAAAATTAACGATGCATAATAAGTTTCAATTTTTTTTTGTGAAAAATGAGAAAATAATTTAAATTGAATTTTTAAAACGAGAGGAAACACTAGAAAGTAAACTAGTTTATATCTTCCATTACACCACCCCAATCCAATGGTCAATATTCCCATTTGGATCGGCTAAAAAATTAGAGACATCCAAATGAGTCACATCAATGGACCATCATAATCAGCAAAAAATATATCCACTTTTTCCTTTCACTTGATTAATTTTTGGTAGAGATCCACAAGGTATTTTGCCGTACGACAGATACGTGCCCAATGCCATTTCATTCTACATCTAAATCAACTTTCTTCATGCTCATTTTTGGATGTACTTTTCGATTGCTTTGTGCATTTTGAAATTATTGCCTTGCTGCTGATAATTTTATTGATTATTTCATCTACGATTTATTCTACGTGTACGTGCACGTTCGCGTCCACGTCTTTGTTTTGAGATTGTATTTGCTTCAAGCAATGCAATACAATTTGCTTTAAGCAATGGTACAGAACTAGGTGGACAGTATCCATGATTTTTCATCAACAGTTCATTATTTTGTCAGTCACAAGCAGACAATATATGAGTTCTGAGTACCTTTTGAAACCACACTCACGATAATGCTGCCGCAGGAGCACATTTGAGGCGTGAAAGGTGGAAAAGATTTTCTCCAACATATCTTCATCAGTGATTTTTTCCTCACAATGTCAATTTTGAACATATTATTGAATAGTTCAGAATTGTACTCATTAACAATTTTGAAATCTTACATCTGATGATCAAATCTCTTAGTTAATTTTTCCAAAGAATATGTAATCTTTCTTAGTGAGATAATCAATTTTCAATCCATCGACGATCCTGCATAGATTCTTTGTTTCCTTCTTTTATTATCTCTCCAAAACCTTTTGAGACAAAATGAATATCAGTATCGAGTACCCATGACAAATAGTTTTTGCCAGATATGTTAAGTGCAGCAAACTCAAGTTTTATGATTTTTTCCATTTGATTAATTACACAATAAATTAAAAAGAAAATACAATTAGTTTCGATCAATATCAACATGACATAAGTTACTTATTTTTCTTAAGAGATTGACACTATTTTAAAATAATATATTCTTCGAAATATGTGCTACTTAGGAAGCACATTGTATTTTAATATTGCTTCTTCAAGAACAGTATGTCAATATTTTTCGGGAATATTAAAAAATATAATTCATGCTATTCAGGAGCAAGTAATATTCTTTAGAAATATTAATTATAATGTTATGATACTTTATGAACAACAACATGATAAATTGTCAATTTAAAATTTATAGTAGAACATGTAAAGTTATTTAATCAGATTAAAAAAATATTAATTACCTTACATGTATTAGAAAAACAAATATTCATATACACATAAGGTAGGATTAAAATCTCCAAACATGCATTAAAGGCATAATTAATATATTATAGAATCAAGAATCAGGAGACAAATTTAATATGTATAGAATTGCCTACACGAGTTAATTGCGATGGAAGCGCATGTCTGTTCATTGTATAAATAGTATTACATCTATGAAGGCAAATGTAATGTTGACGAGACAAGTTGATACATAAGAATTCATTACAACGGAATTAATAGGCACAAATATGTGTATCAATTGTAATGATTACAGAGTTGATACACCTCAATTGTAAATAAGGATGTGTAGTAGATTCAAGATTCGTGAAAATTTTAATTGGATGCATGAATAATTACTGCATTCTCTAAAGTTTGAAGAATTAAGCTTTCGTTCTGATAACATGTTATAAAAATAATAGAAGAAGAAGAGAAGAAATTATAAGAGTTAAAACTCAAGTGTGTATTTTATTAAGAATCAATACCAATATTTATAGGATTTAAAATAAGAGTTACAATTGTAATAAAAAAAAAACTCTCTAAACTAGATAAAATTTATCTATATATTATGATAACACTAAATAATCATCAATAATTATTACATTATATTACAACAGGTTTAAGGTAATATTCTCTATTTGTTAAGCTCTTAGATAACCCCATCCATTCCAAGCCACTCAATATCTAGGCCCAAAGAAATAATATAAAATAGTGAAAATTACCTTTAACCATAATTTTAACTTTCAAGTTCAAAAATCAAGTATTAATATTTTATAGTAAAAAACCAAGTTATAATTAGTTTTAAATTAAATACATTATACACCCCCACTACAACCACCCATTCCAAATTTCTAAACATACCTTATGACATATTTTCTGATGTTATTTACTACATGAATTTTGTACATGTAACATGATAGAATGCCACAAACTACAGTGTGACAGTCTGTTCAGTGCTGTCAACACTGTATTTGACACTTGTACAGAGTGATTTACTATTTACAAGTAGTAAAATTCCTTCAACAAACTCCAGTAGATTGGGTTAACCACACCCATCCCAACCCAACCTAACCCAGCCCAACCACTTACCTTCTACAAAATATCTTCTTCAGACAAACTATATATATAAGAAAACTCTGGAAGAATCATGACCACCAGTAGACATTTTCTCAACTTCTTATTAATAATTTTTGTGTTTTTTTGGTAATGGATTTTGTCATGCCTGTGTATTGGTTAAAGATTCTGATACTATAATTTCCTTCGACGAAATTTTTAAGTTGAGATTTTTCAGCCCCAACGGCGCTACCGGGCATTACTTGGGGATGTGATGGGGAGAAGGGATGAAAGTGGGTTGGAAGTTTGGCAACAATGGTGTTTGAGGTGGAAGATAGATGGTTGTGGAGGACCAGCGGTGGTGTGGTCAGATATGGAGAGCGATTCACCATCAACGTGTAGTAGTAGGATCTGTGGTCGACAATGTGTTGTGGTTGATGCATGGTGTTGACGTTAAAAAAGTGTATGGATTAATTCAAGTCAACTTTGAAAGCAAATAAAGAGAAAATGAGGATTTTTATTGTTAATCACTTATAAATTACAAGAGTTTCATCAAATGAGATATTTTCCATATCAAGGTGTCCTCTTTCTTCTAAAGATACCATATTCCTTTTATAGGCAAAGAAGACCCAGTATCTTTCACATTCCTGTCTTGTCACCCAACAGTATCGAACTGGGACTCTGCGCCAATGACTTTGTACCCTGATTGGTTGTTTGTCAAGTCAACAATCAGTGTTGAGCTGAGAAAGTACGCTAATGGCATATCTCTATTGGTTATTGAGATTAGCTTCATCAGGCAATTATAAGGCCGACCTTAAATGGACCCTCCTTCATTAACGAATTGTTTAGAGAATAAAGCTACAACATACGATTGGTGGGTTTGGTAGGCGCTGACGTAATCCTTTCTGAATGTCAATAATTAATGGAAGATTACGCCAGTGTATAAAGATTCTGGAATCATTATGTTTTCTCAAACCTCGAAAATCGTTATTTTGAGCTAACCTTACAGGTCCGACCTCAATAGATCATGATCCAAATGCATATAATAACCCAACTTAATTAAATTGCCAGGTCGAATGTTAACAGATGGCATGTGTTGTGGTAGGATCTGTGGGAGGCGATATGTTGTAGTTGATGGCCGCTTGGCTTGTTAAATGATGGATCTATGGTCGTTGGGTAGAATAATGGACGGGTGATGTCAGCTTGAGAGTAGCCGATGTGATTGAATGTGGGCTGTCGACGGTGCGAGACGTTTCAGTTATTGGGTGTAGGGTTGTTATTGGCGGTGTGTGTGGTCTACTGACGTTATGTGGGCTGTCAACGGTGCGAGACGTTTCAGTTATTGGGTGTAGGGTTGTTATTGGCGGTGTGTGTGGTCTACTGACGTTAGGCAATTGACGGTAAAAGGTGTTGTGGTGGTAGGGCGGAATGGGTTGGATAAAGAGCGATTGTGAACAACTATTACGTCATTGTGATCAATAAAATGAATAAATTTGTACTAAATAAGTAATTTGTGATTTTTGACTAAATTTGAAATTGTGTTCTACAATTTGTCTTTGTGACCATAAATAAGTTATGAGCAATTTACTTCGATAATTTGTGATCGTAAAATAAGTTGTGATAAATTAATTTGATAATTTATGATAGACAAATAATTTATAACCATAATTTGATATTCTGTGATCGTAAAGTAAGTTGTGATATATAACATTTATGATTTGTGTTCGAAAAATAAGTTTCGTGATTAATTAATTTGATAAATTGTGATCGAGAAATAACTTGTGACAAATTAATTTAATAATTTGTGACCGTGAAATAAATTGTGACCTATAAATTTGTGATTTATGATAAAAAATAAGTTAGGTTCAATTAATTTTGATAAATTGTGACATAAATAAGTTGTGATCTAATTTATGATTTGTGATTGTGACGTTCTAGAATTGAGACTTGTATGTTACTATGACAATAATAGTAAGATATCGTGAATTTAATTTATTTAATAAATAATATATCTATTTAATTAATGTCACATGATTTTTGGAAGGAATGTGTAACTAATTCCTTTATTTACATTTTTGAATTTTTTTTTTATCAAAGTTGAAATTGCATGTTTAAGTATACGTAGTTTTGTATTTTTCCGATAAAATAAAACGGGCCTCAGCACGGGCGTATTTCTTTAAATGGGCCATCCTGGGCGACTTCCCAATCTTCTAGTCAATTGGGCCCAAACCATCTGACCCAGGAAAAAAAAAAAAGCAGCAATGTACGACAGTCTCCTACTTAGAAACAGTTAAAATCAAAATCTGTTGTTCTTTGCCTCAAAAACAAAAACTTTGATCACCAAACAGAACTAAGATTAATTCTTTCGTTGGACGATCTTTACAAGAGTTTATCTATAAAAAATTATGGGCTCTTCAATGCATATGAAATTTTTGGTCCTCGTTTACACCAATAATCTTGCAATGAATCTCATAAAGAAACCCATATATTCCGTGGGATCTTCCCTTCGCCTCTTTGCACCGCCAGATTTTTCTTTGGTTCCTCCACCAAATTTACAGTTGGCTTCCATTTATTTCAAGTACGTTATTGGCTATGTTTTGGTTTTTCGATGTGAAGATTTGAACACTTGAGACAGTTGCACTGTAGTTTACAAGTAATAAATTTTGTGTGAATTCCATCTCATCATTATGTTTAATTTATTTTTCGATGATTGGTAACTTCCAAGTGTTTTTCCAATTTAATATTGGAATTACAGTTATATATTGAATGCGAAGTGAGATTTGTATGTGTTTCTAATTCTTTTTCAGGATCTTCGAAGTTTAACGCAATTTTGATCAATTTTTTCGGATTCTTTTGTGGACAAAATATGTGGGAGATGGATGAAACACCTGTTCAAACTGCACTTTCTTTCTTTCGAGAGAGAAGTAGCACCGAGGTAATTTATATTCAAATTTTACACGTCCTACATCAAAGTTTTAGTTGCTTTAGATGTTTGAGTAGATCTAGCAATGAACGGAACGGAGTGATGAAAAAAATTCACATAGCCAACCTCAAATTCATCAGGAAAAAGCTAGTTTGTTCTCTTGTTTTATGTTCTACTGAGGACGAAATCTATTTACTTTGGTTTGGATATGTATTCAATTTTAAAGAATTTTTTGATTCATATCTAAATTACTGAAACATTGTGTGCCTGGATTGCAAATTGAAGGCTATTCATATTAAGATTTTTATAATCTGTAATGTCATCATTCAAAATAGAGTTTTATTGTTGACTATGATTTCTTAAGGAGGAGCAAAGTATGCCTAAATAATCAGTATATGTGAGATCAAAGGTTTGGCGGATAAACAAAACAAACTTAGTCTTGTTTCTCATAAATTTGATATCGGCTACTTAATTTTTTTCTGCACTGCCATTGATTAATGCCTCGCTAGATCTACTGGAAGATCAGAAACAACTACATCTTTGGCAATCACAGATGGCGTTGTTAGTCTCTCTATCTCTCTCTCTCTCTCTCACACACACACACACAAACACATTCGACTGAAATCACATTGATTTTGTTTACAAGAGCCTCCTTAAGTCCATGCAAAACATCTCCTAACTATCTAAGTCATCATTCCTTCACTTATCCTCAGCAGTGCCACCTCCATTTATGCCCTCACATACTGCCCATCTTAAATCTCATGAATATCTCGGCACTTAGTACCATAAAGCATATCAGGTCTAAATAGTTGGATTTTCTTTTTTTTTCTCTGTATAACTTTCAATATTCCGATTGTTTTGAGTGATATTACAGTGCACAACTAAATTTAGTTAACAGTATCACGGGATTATATTAATTGTGATCGATCAATGGATCTATAATTCTGTTTGAAAATGCTCAGACTGATCCTTCAACATGGACTATCACCAGAGATCTATTTTATGCAGTGTTTTCTTGTACTAACAGGACATAGAGGAAGAAAGCCAAGTCGAAAGCCTGCTAAAACAACTAGAGGAAAAGGAATCCTCCTGCAAGCAAACACTTCTTAAGCTTGATCACTATCAGAAAACATCAGAAGAACTTTCAACTCTGCTGAAGAACTCTGATTTTAAGAAAGAGTTTTACATAAATGAATGCCAAGAAGCAAATATTCATGTAAATGAACTTGAATCCAAAATTAAGGAGATGGAAAATCAATTATCGGAATATGAGATGACAAAAAAGAAGCTTTCTCATGTTTCTAGCGAGTTAATGTCCACCCAAGGACAACTTCTTAGCAAGGAAGCTGAAATTGCAGAGTTGAAACATGCAAAAGTTGAGTCCATGATACAAATCGAGGCTATGGAAAGCGCTTTAAGCCAAGAAAAGCTGAAAATGGAAGAGATTTTGAAGCACATGTCGGAACTGAATGAAAATATTATGCATTTGAAGCTGAAAGCTCTTGAAGTAGAGAAGGAAAAAGATGAAGTGGTGTCTAAGAAAGAGGCTGAATTAGAAATAGCAGCAAAAAAAGTGGCTGAAGCACAGAAGAGATTAGAAATTATGCATGACTTGGAGAATCAGCTTCTGGAGAAGTCGGCATTTATAGATTCATTGCAATTGGAACTTGAGCAAGCAAATGAGCTTTGCATTTGTTCTGAGAAAGTTGCTTCCGATGCAACTTCCGAGTTAGCCCAGCTGAAAGCAGATATGGAACTGCAAGGGAGAAAGTACTTGGATCAAGCTGCTTATAGCAGTTTGCTTGAGACAGAACTTGAAAAATTGAAAATGGAACTCGGAAATTCAGAAGAAGAGGTTTGCCACCTGAAAACAAATGCCGAGAACATGAAATCAGATTTGGAGAAGATTAGAGCTGAGGCAGTTGAGAGTCGAGAAAAAGAGAACGAGGCACAAGTTGAGATAGCGTTACTGAAATTTGATTTTCAGAATGAGAGGTTGAAGCTCGCTTCAACTGAGGTTTCTGAAGCAAGATCAAAGAGTGAAACATCAGCGCTACATAACGAACTTCAGCAGCTTTCATTAGAACTTGAAGAAGCCAAGAAAGAGAATCAAGAGTTAAAGAAAGCTAAAAAATTGGCAGACGAAAGTAAAAGGGATAACATTTTGGAACCCCCTGAAGTAAGATCAAAGAGTGAGACATCAGCATTACATAACAAACTTCAGCAGCTTTCATTAGAACTCAAAGAAGCCAAGAAAGAGAATCAAGAGTTAAAGAAAGCTAAAAAATTGGCAGACGAAAGTAAAAGGGATAACATTTTGGAACCCCCTGAAGAAAACCGTACCCAGTCCATGGAACTTTCAAAAGCTGACGAGGAGCAGAAAATCTATGAAGAAATAAAAGATGGAACAGATGTCCATGAGACCTTGATTGAGAAGAATGCACCCTTTCATGAAAATGTGCTGGAATCCGAGGGTTTGAAGAAAGAGTTGGAAGTAGCACTTTCAAAAATCGGAGAGTTCAGGATTCGAGCAGAACAGGCCACAAGCAGGGCAAAGGCGGCTGAGAAGGCAAAAGCAGCACTAGTGGAAGAGATAAAAAGGCGGACGGAGCATAAGGAAAGGAGAAAGGCTGCCATATCTGCAAGACACGAAGATCTGAGTTCTGAAGATACTAGTACCACTAATGGTTTCAAACACGATGATGCTATTAAAAATGATCGCTCTCTTGGTAAGGTTCTTAACATTAAATTTTAGTTTCAAAGATTATAGGGTTGGATCTTTCAGTAGGGAAGAAAATCTTCTATTTTGTTCTATTAATTCTTATGAACATTGTAACCTTTATATCTTGTGTAACTTTCACGTATGACAAAAATTTTGATCAAGGTCGTTTAGTACGGCCAGAATGCTCCTTGAAAGCAATAAATTCTTTTGTTGAAGCTCACATTCATGATCTTGCAACCCACTGGATTCTGTATATCACAAATATGTTATGTCATAAAGAATCAACTCATCTACACCGTTGATTTAGACAGCAATGGTCATCATCTCTTTTCAAAAGTGATTCCTTTCACAAGGGCCAGATTTCAAAGATTTTTCTACAAAAGGAAATGCATTTTTCTATCTTGGTATGCTGGTCAAAATGCCTTGGGATCAAAGGTATTTGTATATTATCTCTTCTAGAATACACGCACACAACAATAACAACTAAGTATTAATTTAAATGAATAAGAGGTCGGAAAACACACATTTATATGATTTGTGTCAATATAAGGTAGTATTTTGTCACATCGAGACTTAGGACTTTTATGTACTCTAGTATTATATTAAATCGTTTTATCTAAAACTTTGAATTATTGGTGTGGGCGGACTTATTTATTTATAAGTATATTTACAACACCTTTAACGATCAATACGACATGCCTTTTCAATTTTAGTGGTGGAGTATATTCTTTTGAGTTTCCTTTTTGCCTAGAAAATGGAATACGATGGGCAATAATTTATCATTGAGCAAATGTCTCAAAAGCAACTTTAAACGAATGGTTCTTATTCATTCAATTCTATACATAATTAGTTCTTTCCATAGCTAGCTAAGTATAGAAATAACTTTGCCACCTCCCGTATTTACTTAGAATATAACGTGACATTTATAGATTTTCTTTATCGTAAAATAATGTGACCCATATATTTTACAAAGATTTGTATAATTAATTCAAATAGTAAGAATTCTCTTTAGAATTTTTTATGAGAAATTAATTCGTGGAGGAATAAATTTTGAATTCTAATTTCATAAATGCTCGTGGATCTTTTTTATTTCTGAATTCTTGTCTAATGACTATACATTCATTATTTTTCTAATTAATGATTTTTTCATATTTTTGGTTTTTTAAATGCAATGTAACTTCTTGGTTTGGAGAAAATAATGTAATTATCGTACTTTCTTGCATTGAAATTTCTTTTCAATTATTTCAATTGGTCTTACGAAGCTCTAGCAGAGGTTGAAGAAACTATAGTGCAACCCGCCCTTGAGAGTTCATCATTAACAGAGTGGTTCACAATATTCGTAATTTAAGAGTTGACGAATTTGATGTGTTGTTGATTCGTGTCGTGAAATAGTTGTTTGTCTATTTGACAATAATTAAGTTTAATCCACAGAAGCGTAAAGAAAATGAAGAAAGAAAATAAAAAAAAAGTGAAGAAATGAAATTCGGGGCAAGTGATGTTGATAATGTATTTAAGTGGATAAATACCGGCTTAACGAGTAAAATATTGACAAATAGCGTATTAGTAGTACCGATACCGTATTTACATGATAGATACCGTATTTGCATGCTAGATATAGTATATGCAGGTCAAATACTCTATATACAAGACAGATACCGTATATGCAAGATATACCGTATATGCAAGATATACCGTATATGCAAGACCGATACCGTATATGCAACTAATACCGTATATGCAACAGATACCGTACATGCAAGTATTAAAACAAAAAATTAAACAGTAAAATTTTAACTTGATGCCTGTGTTATACACAGTTTCTTTAAAATAGATCCGCCCCCTCACCGTCTTTGCTTGAGGTTTAAATCGAGCGTCCGTATCCCAGGATACAACGGTGTTAACGAATTACGACACTTTCTCCTTAAGACAAAATTTCTATGCAACGGTGTCAATGGATTACGACACTTGTCTTTCAAGATATAACGTATATAACTTGTGGTAGAAGTACTTCAAACCAGAAGCAACAACGAACTCGATTGAAATTTTTTCCCTCTACAAAAAAACAATTTTGCAATGATTTTTGGAGAGTTTTTACAAGAGTTTTGATATAATGCTCAATACAAAAATGACGTGGAATGCATAATGGACATCAAAATGGTCTTATTTATAGGAGAGGAGAGATTGTGAGTGAAATGTCACGCCCCAAACTCATTAACCTTTACGAAGGGAAGCATCCCTTGCTGTCGCTAGCCGTCGCTGGCCTCTCGCTCAAATGACAGTGACACTTGTTCATTAGAAACTTTGTCCCCTGCCTACCGCTCGCGCGACAATCCAGTCTCATCGCTCTAGCGCTAGGAGAGTGATAGAGTTAGACAAATTTCTGGATATTTTTTTTTACTCAATTTTGGACTGAAATTTCTCATTTGTCCGGAATTGATTTTGAGATTACAATATACCACGACAATCTACTTGACGAGTAAAGTAAGTTAGTCTATTCATATTTATAATTTGACTATCGGTTCAAATTTGAATATTTGTCCGAAATAACACAAATTGCTTTTCAAGTTTTATGCTTAACCAAATTTTTTAATTTTAAAACAAAATTCCAACAATCCCCCGCATGAACGAAAATTCAAATATATTCATGCTATGCGAAAATATGATGCATTATAGAGAGAAAGCAGAAAAACACTGTATCAGGTAAGGTAGCTTCCGACATTGATCATTCCTTAGTGATATACTATCGAATTATGTAGCTAATTGGCGAATGTCATGTTTTGAACCATTTAACTGTTGGTGTAAGTGGATCTGAAATGTTCACATTTGACTACATACTCTATGGAGATGATACCATTAGAGATAGTTGTTTAATGGTATTGTGTCTACGACATATATCTCTAGATTTACTATTATATATGTTGTTTTGAGCCTTTTCAATAGCCGATTGAATATCACATTATATACTAATTACAGGTATCGGCTTAGGTCAATATGGAATATCTTCCAAGAAGTTACGAAGACATTCTTCTAGCTTTTTCCAAAGCACTAAAATCTAATTCCATCGTTGATTGAGCTATACACGTTTGTTTTGTCAACTTCCATGATATAGCAGCTAAATACATAACCACTAGTAAACTTAGAATCTTTTATATCGGATATCCAATTCGCATCATAATATCCATCTAATACCACGGGATATTTTGTGAAGTGTAATCCATTGGTTAAAGTATACTTTAAGTACCTAAGAATCCTTGTTAAAGTCTTCCAATGATCATGTATTGAATTACTTGTGAATCTACTATGGTTATTCATAGCAAATGCTATGTTCGATCTAGTGCAGTTTGTAATTTACATCAGACTGCCTATAACCCATGATTATTTTAGTTCTGAAACACATTCACTCATATTTTTGACTAAGTGTAAACTTGTATCAATAGGGGTTTTTGTAGGACCTTCGTCAAGCACATTAAACATTTTAAGTGTACTCTCAATGTTGTGAGATTGGAAAAGTATAATTTCTTTTGATGTTCTAAAGATTTTAATCCCTAATATTACATCAGCCACACCTACGTCTTTTATATCAAAATATTTTGTTAACATTCTCTTGATGTTTAGCATTATTTAGTGACTATTGGCCATTATCAACACGTTGTCTACATATAGACATACAATCACGTAGGCTTTTGGTGTATGTTTTATGTATACACACTTGTCACACTCGTTTATCTTAAACCCATTAGACAACATCGTTTTGTCAAACTTTTGATGCCATCGTTTAGGAATTCGTTTCAATCCATACTAGGACTTAACTAGTTTACAAACCTTTTTTTTTTGTAATTAGGAGAGACAAACCCTTCGGATTGTTCCATGTATATCTCCTTTTCTAACTCACCGTTTAGGAATTCCGTCATTACATCCATTTGATGAATTTCAAAGTTATGTAATGTCCCTATAGCAATTAACAACCTTATCGAGTGATTCTAGTTACGGGTGAGTAGGTATTAAAGAAGTTAAGTCCTTCTTTTTGTCTATATTCAAGCAACCAGTCTATTTTTATATTTGTCAATGGATCCATCCAGTTTAAGTTTCCTTTTGAAAATCTATTTACACTCTAAAGATTTTTTTCCAAGAGGTAAATCAACAAATCCTAAATATGATTTTGTATTATATAATCTATCTTACTATTGATAGTTTCTTTTCAATGCGGTGCTTCCGATGTAAACATGGATTCTTCGAAAGTATTTGGGTCATTTTCGTCCATATATGTTAGAAAATATTGGCTAAACGAAGTAGATATTATAGCCCTTTACTAAGCCTTGGTTTTTCCTCATTTGAAGTGCCACATTTGCTGAAAGATTCATCTCTTGAATCCCTTTAGAAGATGTGTTTCTTTCAACTACATTTACTTGTGCGTTCTTCTTAGACTTTCGACATTTATTGGAATGATGTCCGATTTTTTCACAATTCTAACAGTTGTCTTTAAACTTCTTGACAGTTTTGGATTTGTCTCTTTTTGGTACAACACCGGAGATCATATGTTTCTTGTTGAGAATCTTTGAACTAATTTCAACAAAATTTGCTCTAAGTTGAACAATAGATTTCATTTCGGTGTCTCTATTGTCTTTTTAGGTCCTCAAACAGACTATCAAATCCTCCAAGTTCATCTCATTGAGTTTGTGTTTGAGATAATTCTTGAAATCTCTTCACATAGGAGGGGGTTTCTTAATGATGACTGCAAATTGGAAGGACTCACTCAATTCCATCTTTTTCAGCATGTATGTCATGAAGTAGAATTTGAAGTTCTAGTACTTGACTTATCACCGTTTTGAAATCCACCATTTTGTAGTCCAAAAACTTGCCGACAATGAACTTCTTTGTTTTGACATCCTCGATCTTGCACTTTTTCTCCAATGAATCTCATAGATCTTTGGCCAAGTCCATTGAATTATACACTCCATAAAATGTATTGTCCAATCTATATAGGATGTAATTTTTGCAAAGGAAATTCGAGTGTTTCCACACATTTAATGCAATAATCGATTCACGATTTTTTCCTCCTCCTTGAACCGCATGAGCGGTTTCTTTTAATAACTTTTCCAAATTCAATGTGTAAGATAGAACAACATCTTTTGTTGCCATATTTTGAAATCCACACTTCCAAAACTTTTTCGTTTTTTCTCATGTGGGATATGAGAGTTTGGTATAGTTAAAGTCAAAGGTGGAACACATGGTTCGTTGCATTCGTTGTTTAACTCGAAATAGTCTCCACGGTAATCATTTATGTTACAAATAGAAGTTTAACGCACAAGATGAAAGAAAAGATTTGCATACAAAGGCTTATTCCAAAGATGAAGAGAATTAATTTGTTAAACAACAACCACAAACACAATTTTGTCTTAAAATTTTTGTTGATTGTGTAGTGAAATGATTGTTTGTTTGTTTATTTGACAATAATGATTAAGTGTAATCCGCATAAGCATAGTTAAACTCAATGGAAATGAAAAGGAAGAAAGAAAATGAAAAGAAAGTGAAGAAATGAAATCCGAGACAAGTGATAAACACTTTCTCCTTAAAACAAAATTGCCCCATAACGGTACTAACATATTACGACACTTGTCTCCCAAGATATAATGGATACTATTTATGGTAGAAGCACTTTAAACCATAAACAACAACGAACTCGAACGAAATTTTTTTTCCTTGGAATGATTTTTAGAGAGTTTTTGCAAGAATTTTGATGTAATGCTTAATGTAAAAATGATAGAGATGCATAATGGACGTCCAAAGGGTCCTATTTATTGAAGGGGAGAAGTTGTGAGTAAAGTGTCACGTCCAAAATTTAGCAACCTTTATGAATGAAATCATCCCTTGCTGTCGCTAACCTCTCGCTCGAGCAATAGTGACATCTGTGCATAAGAAATTTTGTTGCCTCGCCTGTTGCTCGAGCGACAGTCTCATCACTTGAGTGCTAGGCGAGCGATGAAGTTATGCAAATTGCTCGAACAGTTTTTCTCTTTTCTTTCCAACTTTAGATCGAAATTTCTCATTCATTCGGAATTAATTTTGAGATTCTAAATATACCATAACGATCTATACGACGAGTAGAATAAGTTAGTCTATTTATATTTATAATTTGACTATTAGATCAAGTCCAAATATTTGGTTAAAATTGACAAAAAGTTATTTTCCAATTTTTATATTTAACCAAATTTTTCAATTTTTAAACCAAATTCCAACAATATGCACATACTGACAATTATATTTCATGCTTAAATGGAACGAATTCAATTGTTTCCCAAGTGGATAAAAACCGTTTCTTATAGACCAAGTTGTTAAAAATATAAAGATTAGAAACTTAAATAACAAGAATTAAAGACTTCAAAAGACCACTCGTTACAATACTTACACGTTGAAATCCACAATTATGATTTTCATAAAGACACCAAATCTCACAGTGATGTTTAAATGGGTAGACTAACTCAACTCGGCCTATCATAGTGAGGTTCAGATCGTCGTATAAAAAAATAGCGAGGTTCGAATTGAATCTAGATCGACCTACGAATTGATCTCATCTTTTCATTGGGGCTGTGAACATATGCGGTCAAATCACAACATTTCCCCACACGTAGTGGTGGCAGCTCGGCTCGGCCCATGCCCACACGAGCTCGGTCGAGCCAAGCTCGTGGCTCGTCAAACTTTGGGCGAGCTCGCCCAAAGTGGGCCGCTCGGCGGGTTGTAAAATTTTTTTTTTTTTTTAAAACACTATAAGT
>CAIGRP010054610.1:0-18154 GCA_903798385.1 Fraxinus cuspidata
CCTTTGAATTTTGAACCCGCCTTTTATGAAGAGGAAATATCCTATAAAATTCTACTAGGTGACTTGCTACAATGCAAGAGGAAATTGAATTTTTTATATGACTTGGAATCTTGTAGAAAACCTATTGACCGCAAACTAGTTGACTGTAAATTGATTTATAAAATCATGGAAGGTGATATGAAATTCGATAATAAAATATATAAGGCAAGACTTGTAGCTAAGGGTTTCACACGAAGAGAATAGATAGATTACATTGAAATATTTTCACCTGTTGTGAAATACAAATCTATCATAGTTCTATTTGCTTTTACTAATACAATTTGATTTAGAATTAGAACAATTTGATGTAAAAACTGATTTCATATAAGGTTCATTAGAGAACCATATATATGACCCAACCAAAAGGTTTTAAAAACAAGAAAAAGAAAAACTTAGTGTGCCTTTTGAAAAAAAAACTTTGTATGGTTTGAAATTGGTTCCTAGGTTAAATGTGTTAGAAATTTCGAATTTTTCTATTTTCTTCTATATGTTGATGATATATTTCTATCTGGTCATGATAAAGTTACAGTTAATGTTCTGAAAGAAAAACTTAAATCCAAATTTTAAATGAAGGATTTAGGACCTGCTAGAACGATATTAGGTATGAAAATAAAAAAAAGATAGAACAAACAGAAAATTATTTCTAACACAAGAGTCTTACATTGAAAGGGTTGTTAAAAGGTTCTTAGTCCATGAATCTAAGCATGTTAGTTTGTCTTTATCTGCCTATGTGAAGTTATCTACTAATCATTCACCTAAAACTGAAGATGAGTTTAATAGAATGGAAAATGTGCTTTATGTTAATGCAATAGATTCTCTTATGTATATTATGGTATGCTCTAGAACTGATATTCTTTTTACTGTAAGTGTTTTGAGCAGATATATGAGTAATCCAGGTAAGCTTTATTGGGAAGCTATGAAATATTTAATCAGATATCTAAAGGGTACTCAGAAATTAGAACTCCTGTTTAAAACTGATAAAAATGGTTTTAACTTGAAATGATATGTTGATTTTGATGGAAATTCTGATAACAGAAAGTCTACTTCTACATACTTTTATGTGATAAATAATACTTGCATTAGTTGAAAATCTCATCTTCAAAAATTAGTTGATTTATCTTCTACTGAATCTGAATATATTGCTGCAGTCTTTGGTTGAAATGATTATTAAATGAATTAGGATTTATAGAAAATAAGGTGGAGCTTTGTTCAAATAATCAAAGTATTATTTTCTTAAGTAAGAATCCTATGTTTCATGATACAATTGAACATATAGATTTTAAGTTTCAATATATTAGAGATATAACTGAAAAAGATTATATAAAACTTGTTAATATACCTACTAAAGTGAATCTAATTGATGCAGGGCACAAATGTAATACCACTGAATAAATTTCAGGATTCTTTAAGATTATTTAATCTTGAAACTAATTAGTTTTCTGTTTTGTAACAGGTTAAAAGGAGCAAGTGATCTGAGATAGAGTTCGAATCCATTATATAGAGTCTCAAAATGTAGCAAAGGTGGAGATTGTGAAGATGGGTTGCTAAATTTAGAGGTCCCAAATTAAATATGATCCAATAAGATTTTGAGCCCAATTGCCCTATTCATTACTGATCCATTTATTAGATGATTCTGGAATTGAGTAAAAGCATGTTTTACGCTTGATAAATACATGCTTTTACTGGATGCTTGACACTTGGAATTTTTTCACACTGTTGGATGCGTTTTTGGGCTTATCTCATAAAGGGGCACTTGTGTGCCCTTTAGGGGTTCATATTGGCTTTCGGCTCTCTTTAATCTTCGTCAATATCCTCTCTGCATGTTCATGTATTGGCCATCAACTCGATGATTTTAAGTAATTTCTTTGTGAGTTGTTGTATTGAGAGAGGTGTATGACAATACATAGCACTTTGTGAGTGATTGCTGTAAAACAGAGTTTGAGATATTAGGGTTTCGTTAGAAACCTTTGCTGATTCTGTACTGTACTCGATCTTTGCCTAGTTTTGGGGATTTATAGTGGATTCGAGCAATATTCTTAGGGATACTCAATAGAGGATTAGGCGTTAGAAGCGGTCGCAGAACCCCCAAGACTTTTGGCCGAAAAATCTCACGTTCTTGATGTTTTTAAGTTTTTTATAAAATAAATTCAAGCAAACGTCAATCTTTTTATCTTGGACCAACATTAAAGATAATTGAACATATAATTACTTACAAAGAAGGAAGAAGAGTTCACTCAATTTACAAAGATTCAATGGAGTAATTAGAAAAAAAATTACTAATATACTATTATATTATTCTCCCTCTCTTCAAATACTGTTACAGCTGCACAATATTTATTTAAATTAACTAGCAATTTATAAATAAATATCACAAATCCTTTTTGCCTTCTGCGTCCACCTTTTCAAGTAGAAAAGAAAAATGAGAAAATTGAAAACTACCCTAGCTTAACTAAAAAATACGCTCATGGAAACAAATTTTGGAAAAATATGGAAGATAACAAGAAAAATGTGGCACTCCTGCATTTCCTGGTTCCACAAAAATTTACAACTGAGCTGTCAATTGGCTATTTTCCTTTTCTTTTACAAATATCCAGCCATAATCTTCAAAATCGAGCTCATTTGATCCCAAATTCAGCGAGTAATGGAATCAGTGATTTTTCACCAATTTCAAGTATGAATAATATTATTTATCACAATAATGATAAATCATCGGTGATGCGATAGATCACATGGAATTAGATATGTCAAAAAAAATCGTTCTACCCGATACCCGTAGGGTCCCGCCCCGAATGGTGCGGGAATTATTCGTCTAATTGGGTAGATGGGGTGGGGATCAATGCCCTGAAGTGGGTGCGAGACGAGTATGAGAAATATAGTCCCCACCTTACTACTCGTCTGTTTAAAGTTAATTTCAAATTTAAGTTTTTATCAAACAAAAATAATATATGTATCATCAAAGAGAATATAAGTTGTTTTTAACAAATTGAAAAAAAAAAGTAATAATATTTACTAATTAAAGATATAAAAAATAAAAGCAATAAATAAAATAAATAAAGAATAAAAATAAAAAATAAATTAAACAGGGGACCTACCTAGCCCCACCCTGTTCTCGACCAATCCCACTTTAATAGGGTATGGGTATTGGGATTTAGTAAGGTGACCTAGCCCCACCCTGTTATTGTCCAATCCCACTTTAATAGGGTATGGGTATTGGGATTTAGTAAGGTGACAAAAATACCTGATGGAATGGGGGTATGAATAACTGACTCGTCCCATATGCATCCCATTGCCATCCATACGTGGATTAATTAGATTTGACAATTTAATTTATATGAGAGAGGGGAGATGAGAGTTGGGGATAATGGATTTCCATATCATGAATGATTTGTTGTCATGATGATAAATAATAATACTCTTCACATATTGCTATATGTTTTTTTTTCCCCGCAAAAAAGCCCGTCCATAGTCTAAAAAATCAAGTTGCCTTAATCACAAATTCAGTGGCTTCAACCATTCTTCAACAATTTCAAAAACTCATTTTATTTTTTTCACAAAAATCTAGCTACAATTTCTGAAAGTCGAGCTGCCTTCATTGACTTTACACCAAATTTAGGCAAACGTGAGGTTAGGGCAGGACATGGTTCGGTTCGGTTCGGAACCAAAATTTTTCGGGTATTTAATAAATGGAACCGTCAGGTCCAAATATAATTATGGAACCGTTCTTGTTCGGTTCAGTTCGGTTTCGTATCACAATTAAATTTTTTAACGAATTTCTAATGGTCAAAAATCGGTGGTCGTGGTCAGAGGTCGCGACTTTAATGGGCAGTTTGAGAAGGAAAGTCGGACTCGGCAGTCGACGACTTCGATTTGGGCATGTAGATGTAGGTTTTCAATTCAACGACTTAGTGGTTATCAAATGAAAGTGTGAAATTAGAAAGAGAATAATAAAAACTTAAAAAAGCTTAGATCTTGGGATAAGAATGAAATTAATAATTGAGCAAAAAATTTAAATCAAAAAATTGAATGTAAAAATTGGGTTGGGTTGGGGCATGGACTTGACTTGGGAGTTAGAGCATTAATGACTAAATTAGTTAATTTGGTAATTTGTTTAGAGAAAGTTAAAAAAAATTAATTAATTCAGTATAAAAAATTATTTAAATTCGGTTCTTCGATTCTAGGTCTAGGACCGAGAACCGAACCGAACCAAACACATCGGTTCTCGATTCAGATACCTATTTGGGTATTAAACTTATAAAGAACCGTTCAATTCGGTTCAGTTATGTTCGTGTCTGGTTTTATTCGATTCGGGAGTTTTTCCGGCCCTACGTGAGGTATTATTTGACACTACAACTTTTGAATTTTACTTTTTTGTTGTTAATATTCATGGAAAACAGTTTTTTGGTCGAGTTATAATATCTAGCCCCTATTTGATGGCCATTATTAGGATAAAACAATATTTTGAATAGTGATTTTTAGAAAAATGTGTGGTTAGAAAGTAGAAAAAAATTTTGAATTTACGTGCAGAATATTTTATTGTGTGAATGCGTAGTTAAAAATGAGTCTATAGAAAAGAGTTTTCAAATAGAGTTATGCTACATGTATAGGAAAAACTTGACAAAATTTTTCAGAACAACATTGACAACTTTTCATTGATTTTGGACCCAATAATAGCAGCAAATGCACCATATAGGTGCTGCCACTGGTAAGGTTTATGTGAATAATCAAATAATAGTTGTCAAATAGGGTTTTGTTGGTTTTAGATCAATAGTGAACATTGATTAAGCTATCGTTTGTCTCTCATTCTTTCAAAATTCTTTTTTCTACATACTTATTTTCAACCACACATTCTCCAAATTCACTATCCAAAACAATGTTTTTCCAAATAATGGCCACCAAAAAGGGGCTAAATTGACCTAAATATATTGTTTGAATGTCCATATGATTCAATGCTACATATGTTGTCTGTCAAAGTTATATTATTGCTTGTCTCCAGTTTAGTTATATTTTGTTATATACGGGGAAAAAAATGTCAAACCAAACGTATTTTCTAATTTTCTGTCTTGAGATATAATTTTTCGAAATGGCAAATCAACCATATTTTTAGCAATCTTAAAATATACCCTCAAAATATAAATTTGAAAAACGAATTCAAAGCTCAAAATTGAAAACTGAGAAACCAAACGGACCCTTGATTTCTTAAGTGGTTTACTGGGAAATATTTTAAAGAAACCCTCAAAAAATAATAAGAAATGACTCTAATGGTTTCGATTCTCGATTCTAGGTCAAAGATCAGAATTGAAATTGGAAAGGATCGGTTCTAGATTTCAAGAATCAAAATAATTTCAAAACATACTCGAAACCAAATCGAATAAATCGGTTTGATTCGATTATAATAGTTTCGCTTCTTTTGACAACCCCATAATCATCACTTTAAGAAAGATGAGAAATGTATTGGAAATGTCGATGAATATGGAAAATATCACTCGCTGCATATATGAGGTGCTTTCTATCTTTTATAATGGCTAAAGTAAGTAACTTGGTGTCTCAATCTTGTCATGCATCCTCATCTTCTTTGTAGGTGTAACAGAGAAGCCCTGAACCAATCAAGAGACATAAGATGTACCAGCCAACCATGCTAGATATCTATAAAAAAATATCTCAATTAAAGATAACTTTCATCAACCACGATTGATCGAGCTTTAAGTTGATTGGTATTTCTATATTATGAATGTCTCTAGTGACACCTAAAGAGTAATTTTTGTGCTAACATTATAATTGTAGAAGTCAATCGACCACCACCACCATTAGGTATTTCAATCAATTGATTGGAAAGTATGATACGACGCTACACCAATACAAAAATTTACGCCTTTTTTTGGTGTATTCAAGATCAATCAACATTTGGATAGTTTTAATATATAATTTACCCTTTAACCATTTTTTGTAGGTTAATTATTTTTAGCCATATAACGTTGATTTGGACTAGGACCCAAAATAATGCATTATTGGGGACCAGAGGTGAAATTTTCCATTTTAGGCAAACAAGAATCAATACGTTTCCTCCATACATGATTTGGTGGGGCCATTCCAATGCATTAAATAATGAAGGGTTTTAGAGCAACTCCAATGTGTGCTTTTGATGAGATCTATGGTACGAGAGCTAACGAGATCAAGGATCCGTTGATTGTGGATGAAGGATCAATGACAAGATCACGTGCAAAGAAGGTCAATGAATCTATAAGATTGTTTGCTCAAACTATAGTTGACGAAATATCGATCACAATAAGCAAATGAACAAGTTTCATGTTTGGGGTTGGAAGAAGAAATAATATGGATCAACATTTTTCAAGCAACATATAATATAACCGAACTAAAGGCCTATGCAACCGCATAGTGTGTCCGGCATGCAGCCGCAGGACTCCATACCAAAACCAAGTTGAAGGTCATTAACTAGTCTATGCGACCGCATGAAGGAAGCAAAAGCAATCACATAGTGCATTTCTAGACGCGTATTTTTCAAATTTCGCCTAAAATTCTATTTTTATTAAAATTCTTGTATGGTATCTTTTTAATATCTTTTAAGACTTAATTCCGTTTTTAATTAGGTTTTATGGGTTCCAAATAAATATTCCATTCATTGAAAAATAGACAATTTGAGAAATATTATTGTGAGGTATATTGTTTTTTTCTTGTTCTTCATCAAATTAATTCTGAACTTATCAAGAATTAAATTCTTGTGTCGTTCAAAAATTTAAGAAAAGTTCATAAATTTTATGATCACGGGGTCAAGATATTGTTGCAATTATCTTGATTCTTTGGTTCAATAATTTATTGGGTTGAGCTTTATTTCAAACGTTGATTCTTATCTTTCTTGGGTTTGATCTAATTTGGCGTGGGTTCTGTAACTACAATTGCACGTTGGTTTACATAAGTTGGTATCAAAGCTTGTCTCCAAAAATCAATGTTATATCATTTAATTCCTTGTTTATTTTTGTTTGAGTCACTATCTTTGTTCTTCGTATTTTTCATCTTTTGAGTTATTCAATCCAATTAAAATATCAAAATAAAATTCAAAAGTTATATGTGCTATACCCAAATCAATTCCTTTTCGAATTTTTTGAGCTCTTTGTTGAATTCCCGCGCATTTAGCAAAAAATATCGAAATTTATGAAAAAAAAAAAGGAGTGTCCAGTCCGAATTCAAGAAACACTTTCTAGATATATCCTTGGCGTTTCCTTTCAAAGTTCAAATGCCTAATTCTTGAATCATTCCAGAGTCACTTTCTTTACTTAATTCTTTGTTTGAACTTCAAAAGGGTTGAATTTTTTATTAAGACTGAATTGATTTTTTGAAGCACTTGTAAGGAAGCATTGAGTGGAAAAAAGTATAGTGGTGAGATTAATGGAGGGAAAAATCTAAATTGAGTCATGCACGAGTATATATACGTGAGGCATATATTATTCAAGATTTAGGATGTCTGACAGAGAAGATTCTATTTCAAGTGGGAAGAATAGTCAAGTCATCATGACGGAGGAGATGATATGATGATTTGAAAGGATATTTGGTGATATGGGAGATAGAATGGATAGGCAAGATACAGTGCTTGCTAATTTGCATAAGGAACAACATAGAGAAGTTACTAACACAATGATGCAAGGTAGGCGGGATCGTATGACAGATATTGGTGGTGGAAATGAAGCGGGTAGTGGGATTGATAACGATGCGTTGGTGGAGGCTGCAATAGGAAGGATGAGGAATCGAGAAGACAGACATGATATGAGGACTAGAAATTATGTTAGAGATGGAGTTGATAGAAATATGGGTAATATTAAAATGATAATTCCTTCATTCAAAGGAAGAAGTGATTCGGAGGCATATTTGAAATGGAAGAAGAAGATAGAGATTATATTTGATTGCCATAACTACTCGGAGGAGAAAAAAAGTAAAACTTGATATCGTTGAGTTTACTACTTATGCTATCATTTGGTGGGATTTAATAACAACATCTAAAAGGAAGAATCATGAGAGGCTTATTGAAAATAGAGAAATTTAAGGCTATCATGAGGAAAATGTTTGTTCCTAATCATTACTACAGGGATCTTTATCAAAAATTACAAAGCTTTTAATAAGGATCTACGAGTGTGGAGGATTATCACAAAAAAATGGAGATTGCTATAATTAGAACAATGTTGAAGATGATTGGGAGGCCACCGTAGCCTGATTTTTTAATGATTTGAATAGGGAGATAGCTAATGTCATAAAACTACAACATTATGTGGAGTTGGAGGACATGCTACATGTGGCAATGAAGGTGGATAAACAGTTGAAGGGGAAGGGGGTAGCTAGATACCCATCGGGTTCTTCGGGTCTAACTTTTCTTGGAAACCGAAATGGGAAAATAATAAAGGTGATGGGGTTGTTTCAAAATATAGAACTGAGCTATCGAAGAGAATAGAGGAAGTTGATAGCAAAGTTACACCCAATACGGATTCTTAACCTCCTATGAATTGGGATATCAAATACTTCAGGTGCTTGGGATCAGACATATTGCTATTCAATGTCCAAACAAAAGGGCGATGATCTTGCGAGACAATAGGGCAGTGGTGAGTGATAGTGCGGGTGAATATGATGACATGCTAGAATTGAAGGATGCTAGTGATGGTGAGAAGGTGGAGTATGCAGTAGAAAAGCTGTTAGTTACACGGCGAGCTCTTAATGCTCAAATCAAAGTGGATAACTTGGATCAACAATGAGAGAACATATCTCATACGAGATACCACGTCAACAACAAGGTACGTAGTATGATTATTGACGGGGTAATTGTACCAATGTGGTAATACTACACTTGTTGATAAATTGAGATTAACTATGCTAAAACATCCTAGGCCTTACAAATTGCAATGGTTGAATGAATGTGGAGAGGTTAAGGTGAATACGCAAGTGTTGGTGAGTTTCTCAATTGGGAGGTATCACGATAAAGTGATGCGTGGTGTAGTTCCTATTCATGTCGGGCATACTTTGTTGGGAAAGCCATGGCAATATGATAGGAAGATGATGGATGATGGGAACAAAAATATGAATAACTTTACTAAATATAGGAAGTCTATTACTCTTGTACTGTTAACACCAGTACAAGTTTATGAAGATCAAATCAAATTTAAAAGTGATGAAGAAAAAAGACTAAGAGGAAATGAAAGTAAGATTGATCTTTCACAATAAGAAAGCAAGACACGAAAAAGAGAGGTGGTCAATTGTGAGGAAAAAAAGAGTAGAGTCACAAGTGAGTAAATAGAATAAGTCTTATGAAAGCAGAGAAAAATCGAAAGTGAATTTCTTTGCAAAAGAAAGTGAGCTGAAGAGGGCCGTAGTTGAGGATAGGCCTATGATCTTGTTGGTTTATAAGGAATCACTCCTCGACTTTGAGGAATCTAAAGCACCATTCCCTAGTTTAGCTATTATTTGGTTGTAAGAATTCGAAGATTCCCGGAGGACATGACTAGTGGGTTACCACTCATTCGAGCCATTGAGCATCAAATTGACTTCGTACCTGGAGTTGTCATTCCAAACAGGCTAGCTTATTGGAGTAATCCCAAGGAGACCAAGAAACTTCAAAGATGGAAGAATTGATAAGCAAATGGTATGTGAGGAAAAGCATGAGTCCATGTGTCGTGCCAGTGCTACTTGTGCTGAAGAAAGATGAGATTTGAGGATGTGCATAGACTGTCGGGCGATCAACAACGTAAAAATAAAATATCATCACCCTATACCTCGGTTAGATGATATATTATATGAATTACATGGACCATGCACGTTTAGTAAAATATATCATAAAAGTAGTTATCCTCAAATTAGGATGAGAGATGAGGATGAGTGGAAAACTACTTGTAAAACTAAGTATGGTTTATATAAGTGGTTAGTCATGCTATTTGAACTTACTAATGTACCTAGCATGTTTATGAGATTAATGAACCATGTCTTGCTTATATAGGTAAATTCGTACTAGTTTGCTTCTATGATATCTTAGTATATAGTAAGGATTTTAAAGAGCATATAGGACATTTAAGATGTGTGCTTGTGATCTTAAGATGAGAACAACTCTATGCTAACTTTAAAAAGTTACATTTTGCTTGAAAAAAGTTATTTTTTTTTTTGTTATACATAGTTAGTGCAAAGGGTATTGAAGTAGATAAGGAGAAAATCAAAGGTCAACACTTAAAAGCATAACTAGGGTAAGAAGTTTACATGGTTTAGCTAGCTTTTATAGGTGTTTTGTTAAAGATTTTAGCACATTAACCACACTACTCATGGAGATTGTAAAGAAAAGTATATGATTACATTGGGGCATTGAACAAGAAAAAGCTTTTAATACTATTAAAGATAGATTGTGTATTGCACTTGTTTTATCACTATCTAACTTTAACAATACTTTTGAGATTGAATGTACTGGAGCTATCTTGATACAGGAATGAAGGCCAATAGGTTAATTTAGTGAAAAACTAAGTGGCGCAGCTTTCAGCTATCCTACCTGACAAAGAGTTGTATGCACTTGCTCGAGTTTCGGAAAGATGACAGCACTACCTATGGCCAAAGGACTTCGTGATTCACACCGATCATGAGTCCTTGAAACATTTAAATGGTCAAGGTAAGCTAAACAAAAGGCATGCAAGGTGGATGGAGTTCATCTAAACATTTTCATATGTTACTTGGTACAAACAATGTCAAGAAAATATGGTTGCGCATGCATTGTCAAGGAAGTACGTACTTCTTACATCTTTAGGTACCAAGTTGCAAGATTTTGAATATGTTAAGGACATGTATACTAATGACCCAGACTTTTCTAATATATATGAATCATGTGACAAATGTGCAATAGATAGATTCTTTAGGCATGATGGATATTTATTTCTGGAGAATAAGTTATGTGTACCTAGGTGTTTAATGAGAGAATTGTTACCACGTGAAGTACATATTGGAGGTTTAATGGGTCACTTTGGGATTAAGAAAACTTTGGATATGTTAAATGAATACTTTTATTAGCTTAAAATGAAAGTTGATGTTGATCGGATTTGTAGTAGATGCATCACTCGAAAAAAGCTAGGTCTAGGTTTATATACGCCATTACCCATTCCTAGTGATCCTTGGGTTGATGTATCTATGAACGATGTGTTGGGTTTACCTAGGACTAAGAAATGAAGAGATTCCATATTTGTGGTGATATAAAGATTTAGTAAGATGACTTATTTCATTCCATGCCATAAAACTGACGATGCCACTAATATTGTTGATTTACTCTTTAAGAAAATAGTGCACTTACATGGAGTACCTAGGAGTATTGTATCGAATAGAAATGTTAAGTTTTTTAGTCATTTTTGGAAGGTTTTGTAGGATAAGTTAGAAACTAAGCTATTATTCTCTACAAGTTGTCACGCACAAATGGATGGACAAACTGAGGTTGTTAATAGGACTATGATACAACGGTTGCGCACTATAGTCAGTAAAAACTTGAAGAGTTGGGAGGATTGCTTGCCGTACATAGAATTTGCATATAATAGGGTCAGGCATTCTACTACTTCTTATAGTCCACTTGAAATGTTTTATGGGTTTAATCTACTAACACATTTGGATTTAATTAATTTACCTATTGATGAGGGAGGAAGCTTAGATGAAAAGAAGAATGCCGAGTTAGTAAGATCCTTCCATGAGAATGTATGATGCCAGATTGAGAAGAAAAATGAGCATTATACTTTTCAAGCAAATAAGGAACGAAAGTGCGTTGCATTTGAACTAGGAGATTGGATTTGGATGCATATGAGAAAAGAATGCTTTCCAGCTCAAAAAAAGTCAAAGTTGCAACCGAGATGAGATGGACCGTTCCAAGTACTTGAAAATATCAATGACAATGCCTATAAGTTGAATATTCCAGGTGAGTATAACATTTTTGTTATTTTCAATGTTTTTGATCTCTCCTTGCTTAATGCATGTAGAGATTCGAGGATGAATTCTTTTGAAGAGGGGGGGAATGATAAGATCCATGATACGAGAGCTAGAGAAGGCAAAGATCTATTGATTTTGGAGGAATGACCAATGACGAGATCATGGACAAAGAAGGACAAGGAAGCTATGGGATTACCTGCTTAAACTACAGTGGACGAAATATCAATCACAACAAGTAAATGAACAAGTTTCGTATTTAGGCTTGGAAGAAGAAACAAGAAGGATCAACTTGATTCAAACAATGGACAATGGAGCTGAATTGAAGGCCTTATACGACTACATAGTGTGTCCTGGCATGTGGCTGCATGGCTCCATACTGAAACCAAGCTGAAGGCCATTAACTGGTCTATGCGGCCACATAGTGCATTTCTGAACGCATATTTTTCAAATCTAGCCTAGAATTCTATTTTAGTTAAAAACTCTTGTACGGTATTTTTTTTGCCTAGAATTCTATTTTAGTTAAAACTCTTGTATGGTATTTTTTTTTTTATATCTTTTAAGGCTTAATTCCATTTTTAATTAGATTTTACGGGTTTCATATAAATATGACTCATTCATTCATTGTAAAATAGACAATTTGAGAAATATTATGTGAGGCATATTGATTTCTTCTCATCTTTCATCAAATTAATTCTGAATTTATCAAGAATTAAATTCTTGTGACGTTCAACAATTCAAGTAAGGTTCATAAACGAGGTCAAGATGTTGTTGCAATTGTCTTGATTCTTTGGTTCAATAATTTATTGGGTTGATCTTTCTTTCAAACGTTGGTTCTTGGCTTTCTTGGGTATGATCTAATTTGTCGTGGATTTCGAAGTTACAATTGCTACGTGAGTTCGCATTAGCATTAAAACGACATTTTGCACCAAAAAATAGTGCAAAGTTTCTCCAACTTAGCACCATACTTAGCACCAAAATGGTTTAGTACAACTTTGCTATTTTCTTTCACTGTGTAAAAATTGGTTAAGGGTATTTGTGTCCATAATAATAATAATAATAATAATAATAATAATAATTTTTAATTATTATTATTATTATGTGCATCGAAATGCATTGATTGATCATTTGTGGGATGAATATATGAATTTCGATAATCAATTGCAGCTCTATTTCAACTTCGTAATATCATGATATTAGTATTCGAAATGTTGCACTTTTTTTAATGATATGATTTAATATTTTCTTATTTGTGGTGTTTCTCTTAATTGTACTATATTTTTTAAATTCATTAATAAAATTAATATTTTCGTTTATTTAACATAATTATTTATTTAGTAATTTATGGTTGTAAAATAAATAAATAATTTTTTTTTCAAATAAATAAATGTTTAAGAATCAAAAAGTTGAAGAAAATGATTAAACAATATTCACTTGGTGTAATGGGTTGAAGATGATTTTCAGTTTAGTGTAAGATTTGGTGTAAAATGGTGTAAAACGTACCTCAAATTTTGGTGCAAGATTGAAAATGACCTTAGGACTCTTTTTGTAAGTTAGCCTACTTGCTCAGCTTGATTCTTTATAAGCTGCTTTGGTGTTTCACTAGTGGCAGACGGACAATGGGGCGGGCATGGGGGGTACGAGACACACCAATTCTCAAAATTATTATTATTATTATTATTTTAAGCCCCAAATTCAATTATTTAACACAAACAACCCAAATTAAAAAAGAGGAAATTAGACATAATACTCTAAAAAGAAGAAGAAATTGATTAATACACTTAAAACAAAATTAAAATTTTAATAATCGTATTAATTACATCCACTAAAAATATAAACCCTTAAAAGTCATCAAAATCATTCCAAAGAGAAACGGCCGCACGTTATTTTTCACTTTTTAAATTTTTTATTATTAAAAAGTTTTCGTTTGATACAGTATTTTCTGATATGGTTATCCTTTTTGAGCTATTTAAAATCTGTTAGAAAGCTTGTAATGTGGCCATAATAAATTTTATAGATGAAGTTTAAATGTCGAAAATTATTTTGCATGAATCATTGAACTCAAAATAAACCGTAATTATTAACTTCATTTGTTGCTGCATATTTTACTTGTTATTATGAACTGATCATTTATCGATTTTCAAATTCGAAAGATGTATTTCAATGTTTGGCGTGAATACTTTGAAAGGATAATAAAAACCTCACTCGACGAGTGAATAAAATTGCCCATAAATAGGTCAAAACCAGCAAGGTCAAAACAGAAATTAAAAGAAAAAAAACAAACTCTACCACTATTTTCACTTTCACATTTTCTCAAAAGCCCTGGATGCATCAATTGAATTAGTTCAAACAAATAAGATTTGAATGTAAGACTAAAATAATGTTTGAATTCGTATATTTAAATTTTCAAAAATAAACGTATACATCTAGTTAATTGTTCCGTTGAGACACCACAATATTTTCAAATAATCTCACTTTTTACATTTTCATTTTTGCAAATAGCTTGGTTGCATCAATTGAATTAATTCAAATAAATATGAATAGAATACAAAATTAAAACAAGTTTTGAATTCGTATATTTTAATTTTCAAAAACACACATATATATATTTAGTGAATTATTTCAATGTGATAATTTTTTTTATAGAAAAGTTACAGTATATCACTTTTCCACACTCTCATTTTCACAACACATTGAATTTATCAATTGAATTGATTCAAATAAATATGAATTGAATGCAAGATTTCAATTAATATATTTAACTTTTCAAAAACACATATATGCATATATAGTAAATTGTTTTAACGAAATACTGTGACTTTTTCATGTACAATAATGTAAAATAATGTTTTAAATTGATTCAAAGTTAATTCTCGTATGTATTAATGTAAAATAATGTTTCAATTCATATATTAAATTTTAGAAAATCTACATATATGCTTCTAGTTAATTGCTCAAATGAGATAGTGCGACTTTTTTTTTTTTTAGAGAAATGTAACAGAATGCGATTTTTTCATAAAAAAAATAATAAAATGTCATTTTTTCATATTCTCCTTTTTGCAACCGCCTTGCATGCATCTATTAAAAATTATTCAAAGTTGATTTTTCATATGTATTAACATAAAATAAAGTTTGAATTCATTTATTTAAATTTCTAAAAATATATATCTACATACATCTAATTAATTGCTCCAATAAGATACCGTGACTTTTTTAAGAGAAAAAGTCGCTTTTCCATTCTTTTCGCAAACACTTTTCAAGCATCTATTGAATTGATTGGAAATTATTTTTCATATGTATTAATGTAAAATAAAGTTTGAATCCATATATTTAAATTTCCAAAAATAAACACGTACTGAATCTAGTTAATTGTTTTAATGAAATACTGTGACTTTTTTTTACAGTTTCACATTCATTTTTTTCTCAAACACCTTGCATGCATCAATTTAATTGATTAAAAAAAAATATTTTTCATATATTTAACACAATACATTCCCTCTCAAAATTAACAATGTTATTTACAAATATTTTTTTTCAGTTACAATAGCAAAATCATCAAAAAAGAAACTTCAAAAATACAAATTATTTACATTCAATGATTCAAACTAAATTAATCACGAAATTCAAAGAAAAGTGACATAGACAATGCAAGAAGATGATTAGAATTTGTAAGTGGGACTTTATTCACCTTGAAATTGATAATTACAACTATTGTTTTCAAAATCTGCGTAAAGAGAGCATTAAAGAATCTTAAAATTACAAAATTGGTGAACTAATTAAAGAAAAATCCAAAACATCAAAACTTGTAATTTTTGTTTGGATATTTTTAGATTTGGGAAAGAGAACTTTGAAGAATGATAGTTGAAGCAATCTTGGTCTTGTTTGTGCTCGATTTGTGGAAGATTTCTTCTTTTCCTTTGATTTTTCGAGATTGGTGTGTTGATTTTTGACAAACTGTTGTGCATTATGTTTGCACATAAAATATACGTTCAATTTTAACTATTTTTTATTTAATCAAAGTTTATCATATTTTTTCAAAGTTACCCCAAAATATAGGGTATTTGTACAAGTACCCCATTAAAAAATCCAATCCATTTCAACTACAAGCCCAGTTCAAACTTGCCCTTCAACCAGATCCACATGCCCAATTTCAATTTATTTCACATTCACTTCAGATTTCAGAGTTCATCCCCAGGCATCTACGAGATTTCAACTTGCGAATAGGCGACCCTTCACTTCAGAATCTTCCGATCACTCAATCTGCAGAGACTACTTACCCCTACGATGCTACCTGCACCGATCGACTCCCAACAACTCTGAGCGCAATGGTCTGTTGTTCCTATTTCCAAACTTCCAAAGGTAAAATTTTAACCTTCTAATTCTTCAATCTTCCATCGAATTGATGTGTAGTTGCATTTATGAAATCGTGCTTGTCTGATTGTTTGTTGAAACTTGAAAATCGAAATTGAGAGCTTCTTTTTTAAATTGATTTGTTGGAATTATGTTTATGTGATTTGTTTCATAATTATGTGAAGGATAATAGATGCAAGAAGTATTTGTTTAAATGAGAAAAAATAATACGAGCTATTGAAGCAAAGTTATTCATTACATGGTAAATTACCTTGTACACAAGTTTTGAAATCAAGATTAGGAGCATCGAAATATTGCTTTTGTGAATTATATATTCTACTTACCAAAATTTGATTATTAATAAGCAAGAGGTTAACTTCTCCATTCCTAAGCTAAGTCATCAACGTGGACTGAAGCTAAATTTCCACTCATTATGCTCCCCTACATCTATTAGCCTAATTTAACTGACAATTAATTTGTACTATAAGATTTGAATGATGTTAGCCAATGGTGGTTTTGTCTATTTTCACGACCTTTTGTCTATTATTTCCTCTTAGGTATAATAGTGTTTTGTATTTTCTAACTATCAATATTTCATGTACTAAATTAAGGGAAGCGTCAAGTTTATACAAGGAACATATGGATGCTCTATCCAAGGAGCTCAGCCAGTGGAAACAATAAGTCGAGTACCGTTGTTTGGCATCGTTCAACTTCTCACTGAAATAAGCGACATGATGACGTTCCGACTAAAGACCCCACCTATTCCTACCTCGGGGGCATCACACTCAACCTAAAAGACCTTGGTAAAGTTAGGAAGACGCATGACAAGAGCTTTCGTCATTCGCTTCTTAACTAGTTTAAATGCCGTTGTCACTTCATGTGTCCAATAAAACTCTCCTTTCTTCGTGCGCTTAATAATAGGAGTCATGATTGTGCTAAACCCCTTGATGAAGCAACGGTAAAAGGTAGCTAAGCCATGAAAACTCCTGACATCATGTACAGTTTTAGGCTCAGGAGCCTGAATTTTCGCAGGATTGACAAATACCCCCATAGATGATACAATGAATTCTAGGAAAACAACTCGATCGGTGAAGAGAGAACATTACTTGACGTTAGCATACAATTTTGTTGCCCGAAGGGTTGCTCCAGCGTTGTACTATAGATTAGAATGTCGTTAAAATAAACGACAATAAACTTAACCATGAAAGGACAAAGAGTTTGTGTTATTGCTTGTATAAAAGTGCTCAGGGCAATGGTTAAGACAAAATGCATAACTAGTCACTCATAAAGATCATCTTTTGTTTTAAAGGCGGTTTTCCATCCGTCACTGGGGAGGATTCTAATCTGGTGATACTCACTTTCCAAATCAATTTTTGAAAAGATTGTAGTACTAACCATTATATCCAACATGTCGTCAAGCCTAGGAATGGGAAAATGATACTTTACCGTGATCCTATTAATGACATGACTATCTATGCACATCTTCCAGGAGCCATCTTTCTTAGGCGTCAAGAGCGCCGAAACTGCGCAAGGACTTAAACTCTCACAGATGAACCCTTTGTGAATGAGTTCATCCACTTGCCTCTGAAGTTCAGTGTGCTCAGTAGGATCTTCCTATAATGGGGCAAATTCGGAATCGACGCTCTTGGGACCAAATCTACGGCATGTTGGATGTCCCGTAAAGGATGTATCCTCGGGTAATATATCCTAGAACTTTTGAATGATCGTCTGGGCTTTTGGAGGGACTACTAATGGGGAAATCGATGGAACTTTCATGACAACCAAGGCAAACACGACAGAATTGCCCACAAGTCTGCGTTCGAACTCCGTAGGG